>BPLR01010390.1:0-75108 GCA_021605095.1 Caerostris extrusa | reverse complement strand
TGTCTAAATAAATAAGTTTACATAATATAATCCCGCCCCCCAAATTTTAGATAGAATTAAGTAAAATAAATATTTTATTATAAATACCTCCCACCATTTGATTTTAATACCTTCGTACGTAGCAATTTGGAGTTTCATTATGAATTATCTTTTGAAGATTGATAAAACACGAATTTCCTTCAATTTCCTCTCTATTAAAATTAATTAATTCAGACAATTTGAGAATCCTTATAAAAACCATTATGCTTCGTAATTTATAACAAAAATGCAAAACCTTAATAATATAAGCATTTTCACTTATATATAAGTTTAAAAATTTTTAAAAAAGCAATTTTAACTTACTCTACGCAATGCAGTTTTACTTCAATCTGACAGGAAAATATATAAAATGTATGCAAATTTTGATACTTCTACTTTCCTGTGTATCTAATTGAGCATGCATTTAATCAATAAAACAATTTGGCATTGTTTAAAAATTTTAAAAAGAAATTTTTCAAATACAGCTACCGCCATATTGAAAAGTTGGAATAAAATAGCGTAATTTCAATTAAAAATTGTTGAGAGAAAATATCAGTACTAATTTGAAATACTACAAAACTTAACTTACCAAGTTTAAAAATTTTTTTTTAATTCAAATAATTTAATGTGTTTTTTTTATATTAAATTTTTAGAAACATTTAAGATTTAATCAATCCTTACAAATAAATTTTCGGAGCTTTCTTAAATGTATAATTCTTATTTCTGTAAGAATTATAATATTGTAAAAAAAAAATTTCACATTACAATTTTAAATGTGGAAATCTTAAGACTACATATTTCTGTAAGAATTCTTACTTTATGAAAACTTCATAGTTTTTTATTTTACATTGTTCTATTGTAAGTAAAATTAATTAAGTGTTTCGTGTTTATGAAATTAAGTGTATGAAAAAAATTTTATTTAAAAACAAACCAAAGAAAAGTTTAAAACCTTTTCAGGAATTTCATTAAAAAATTCATGTTAAATGATTTTCTTCCATAAAACTTTTATAAAAGTTACTTTGGCGGCATTACTGCTAAACACTGTTTCAAAAAACGAGGAGTCTGGATGACTTTTGCTATGTTCAGCATCTTGCCGCAATGAGTCGGACTGCCTAGTGAGAATTTTGCGGGTTTTCTCCCCATACAATACGCAAATGCGGGTAGTACTCTGTAAAAGTCCTCGGAAGGCAATACACTCCTTCTTCAAGTCAAACTTACTACCTATGGGTGCTCCATCACAACAGAAGCTGCCCCCCCCCCTTCTTGTGTGAGGGATACGACAACAACCACAACAAAATTTACAATTTTTTATAAATTTTTTGAAACTTTTATAAATATTCTTGATTAGCGATATTCTACATCGATTATTCTAAGAAAAAATTCAGTAATCTTTTCGAACCTACAAAAATCAGTTTTTTTTTTTTTTTCATTTTTAGATGATAAACAAAGAATAACTCAGTTGTTTATTAGAATAAAACTTCGCTTGTTTGATTATACTTTTTTTTTTTCTTGCCAACTATTTTTCTCGTTTTTAATTTTTTTGAAAAAAAAATAAATATCATAGATATTAAATTGAATCAAAGTGTTAATGATTGACATTATCATTAAAAATCTACACCCTTTACTCTGGGAACATAATCATTTCGTTCATTGGCTTAAAAGTTTGTAGTATCCAGATGAGAGATTCGGCATAAAGTTTCCATTCATACTTTTAAATGAGTTCTGTTTGATAAAACATTAAATGGAACACAACAAAAATCCAAAACAGTTATTGACATCGATTCCCTATCAAAAAAGGAGTAAAAAAATCTTTATTTACCTTCACCCAATAACTCTTACCATCAATACGATAAAAAGGTCATTTTAATTTAAGCCTTCTTATTGCAAATTATCCTACATCTGTATTAAATTAGAAATACGGTAGGAAAGTATTCAGCGGTCATACACAAGACAGTTATTGATAAATAAGTTTAAAATGGCTTCTGAATTCGAATCTAATATCAAAAAGGGGTTAAAAACTATATTTACCTTCATTTAATAGCTTTTTCCATCAATAGGAGTAAAATTGTACAAAGCAAATTGAAAAAGAGTGAAATTGTAATTGGCCAGCGTTTTGGCGCTCGGTACCAAAGGTTTCTGGTTAGAGTCCCGGCGTTGCCATGGGTGTTTGTAGTGGTTCGGAATCCACTTTAAACTGTAAGTCCAGGTATAATAGGATCATAGAGCGTTGTGGTTGTAGTGTTACTCGCGTCTGTAACATATCTTCAAGCTACACGAGCCTCTCTGGGTAGTTCTAAATGAGTAACGTCGGTGCAGCGCCTTAAGGCATAAATATTAACTGTCTTGTTATTGTCAGATGCATTAGAAAAAATAATCCTAAATGCCATGCAGTGCGGATGTACACATCCCACGAGTAATCTACTCATGGATGGAGGGAAGAGGGGATTGTCCGACTTGTATGTAGAAGTCCGACTTGGCTCCATGACGCTCTTACAGTCCTATGAGACCGGAACCTACGGTTTAAAAGTGAATTCCAAACCACTACAATCATCCCTGGCACCACCTGGACTGGAACCCGAAACCTGTTGTACCAAGCGCCAGAGCTTTAGATACTGGACACCCAGGCTCTAAATGTTCTATTATAGCTAGTTGGACTCACTGAGAAGAAATATTTTCCTATATTGAGTTATATTGAGATATATTGAGGAATTTCCTCATACGATATACAAATTCGAGGCAATGAGTCTAGAAAATATCGTTTATTACCTGGAATGGGAGATCTATCATATTAATGATATATATATATATATATATATATATTTTCACTCTCTTATGAATATTATTTTACCAAGTAGAGGTAAAGTAATTTAAAAGGAACATATTAAACTATCAAATTATTACACTAAATGACGAGTTCCAATAACAGAATCATGATGTTCATGATGTCCAATGAAAGAATCATGTAATCGGATTCCGATTAAGATTTCTTATTATTTTCTGCCATTTAGAATTTGTTGTTTTTGTTTCTTATCCCACAAGGTAGACATCTAGACCATCTAATTAATGTCGTGTCCCCCATGGAAGGAGGGAAGAGGGGTGCAGCTTCTGCTTTGATGGAGCACCTGTAGGTAGAAGTCTGATTTACTTGTCCGTGACGCTCTTACGGTCATATGAGACCTGGACCTAAGGCTTAAAGTGGATTCCGGCAAAATAAACATCCATGGCACCGCCGGGACTCGAACCCGAAACTTGTGGTACTGAGCGCCCGAGTACCAGATACTTGATCATTTAGGCCCCGGCCTAATATGATTATAGAGAGCGTTACGCATAAGCCCTACTCCGTAAACAGAAAAGCACCTCGTGTCTCGAAATCTGTCAGTAGTTTGTTAGTAGTTCGAATCTACTCTAAACTGTAGGTCCAGGTCTAATTAGCCCAAAGACTGCACAAAAATGAACGTAGAGAGACAAAAACAAAAAACAATGATTTTCTAGCTGCCTGCCTATTGCATATGTTCAATGTTCTTATCCAACATATTAGCCACGCCTTTGTGCCACAAGGTCAAGGACAAAAGAAGCTGATTCGTCTGTTTAAGAGTTTTGATTATCCTGAATCGGTTTTTCATTGTTTGAGAATCCACGTATTCATGAAGTTGGTCTAGATACGTTGTCGTCTAAGTGGGATACGAAACAACAACAACACCACATCATATCACACATTACATCAGTTGAGATCTACCACTACAGAGAGATCTACCACTTACATCAGTTGAGATCTACCGCTACAGAGAGATCTACCACTTCTTCAGTTGAGATCTACCACTTACATCAGTTGAGATCTACCGCTACAGAGAGATCTACCACTTACATCAGTTGAGATTTACACTTTTGAGATTGACCTGAATGGCCGAGTGTCTATCTCTGGTGCTCGGGGCCACACGTTTCGGGTTCGAGTACCGGAGGTGGTATAGATGTTTGCAGTGATTTGGAATCCCCTTTAAGCCGTAGGTCCCTGTCTCATATGCCTGTAAGAGCGTCACGGAGCCCAGTCAGGCTTCTCTCCTCAAAATATCATTCCCAAACGGTATAGGGCAACTCAGCTCTAGGAACAGTGATGTGTTGTGGAGTGGTGTAGTAGTGCAGCTTTTTTGAGAATGATTTGGTTGAATTTGCTCCTAGAAAAATTTTGTATGAACCCCCTCCTCACTCAAAAGATGGCACTTGGATGTCGCACTCTCCCTCCTGTTCTTTAGAACCCAACAGAAAACATTCTAACCTACAGACTCATCGTATCGATCCCAGGAATTTGCGCGTTCATTTGTAAGGAAAAACAAGAAAACACGTTGGAAAAATCTGGAAACATTCATACGAGCACAGTAAAGATGAACAGGTACTTACGTACTAACGGTACCTTGGCGACAGATTTGGCGATTTTAAGTGTCGCCAATGGAACCCCTGCAGATTTGGCGGTTTTTCAGTGGCACCAATACAGTAACCCCTGCAGATTTGGCGCTTTTTATGGCGGCAATCTTAACGGCTGTAGATTTGCTGAGTTTCGACGCCATATTGTTGTGATACGAAAATGCGTATTTGGGATTTGCCAGAAACGAAGCACGATGCAATTTTATTTTTCCAGGAGCGAAATATTTTACCAAAAACAACGAAAATGTCCCACCTCCATGACATGAAACTTTATTTTGGTGAACGTAAGTTTTGGAAATGCAATTTCAGTCAGTGTGCTCATCGTGTGGGATTCCGAAAAGACAACTGGTTTGAAGGAAGCAGAATTCCATTTCGTACAGCTTTGAGATTCATATACTGCTGGTGCGAGGATTTGACGTCGATTAAATTTTGTGAAAAAGCAACTTGATATATCGGATAAAAACTGTTATAGATTGGAACAATTACATGCGTGAATTATGTGTCTTGGATAAGGTGAATAAACCAAAAAAAAAAGGTAGGTGGACCAGATTGCATTGTGGAAATTGATGAAAGTTTGCTTACTAAACGTAAAAGTCGTTGTGGTCGGCATTTTTAAATCGTTTTGATTTTTTAAATGAAGTGTTTTATATATTTTATTGTTTTGATTTTTTAAATGAAGTGTTTTATTGTTTTGAATAAAATATTTTGAAAGCGTTTTTGATTGTTTTTTACGTGGATTGGCGCCACTTAAAACCGCCAAATCTGTAGCGGCGGTTGGCGCGTTTTCACTAATTGTCGCCAAGGTACCGTTAGTACGTAAGTACCGATGAACATATTGTTTATTAGTCAGTTAGTCTGACGTTTATCTGTCTATCAAGCAATTTCGATTCGGTATTATTTTCCTAATAAAGTAATAACGTATCAAGCCATGGAACACAGCGTTAATTATTCTCATATATACAAATATCTATACTGAAAATATATTTAATATGCGTGTATATGAAAAAAAAAAATGGATAGCGAATTTTTTTTCCATAAGATAATATAAAAAGAAAATGTTATTTAAATTCTATAAATTTTATTATTATTAATATTTATTTAAGACTTTAAACGAATTTTTAGAAACTGATAAAAATAAGCGTTTTCTTAATAATTATAGTTTTCAATATTAATAGATTATTTGTATTATTCACTCAGTATTAACATTTGCAGCAAATCACTGTATTAACAAGAAAAGTATAATTTTATCTATAATAAAGTATATAATATTTTTCATATTATATAAGATTATACTATAAATTATATATATATGTATAATTTATTTAATAAATAAGAATAAAAGTTTAATTTTTAATAGTCGCCGTCTATATCAAACTGTTTAAAAAAAATTTTCTCTAAACATTTCAGTTTGTAACATATATAGTTTTTATTATTTATTTATTTGATATTTTAATAGAGATTAAAAATTTTTAATATAATTAAATTTTAAGGAAAGGAATAATAGAATTTTAAGGTATATAAACTTTAATCAACAAAATAGGAATATAAACTAACAACCGCTGTCTATACGAAACATATTAAAAAGAGGTGAAAATAATTTAAGAAAAGTATAATTCTATCCATAAAGAAGTATATAATATTATATCATAATATATATATATATATATATAATAAATTATCTATAATAAAGTACAATTTTATCTAATAAATAAGAATAAAAGTTTAATTGTAATAATCGCTTTCAGTTTGTAATATACATAATTTTTATTATCTATTCGTTTTATATATTAACAGAAATTTAAAATTTTTATATAGTTAAAATTTAAGAAAAGTTAAATTTTATCCAACAAATGGAATATAAATTTACAATCGCTGTCTACACAAAGTTATAGTATATATAATTTATCTATTATAAAGTGTAATTTTATCTAATAAATAAGAATAAAAGTTCAATTTTAATAATCGTTGTGTCAAACTGATAAAAACATAAATATTTCAGTTTGTAATATAAATATATTTTTTTTGTTCTAATGCAGCTCGCAAACACTTAGACAGTTGTCTTTGATTCTTAAGGCAAGTGCTGCACCGGCGTTACTCACTTAGCACTACCTAGGCGGTACGTGTAGTTGAAGATTATCTACGGACGCGGAGTTACAATTCTACCCCCGCAGCGCCCCGGACTCGAACCTCGAAACCTGTGGTATCGAGCGACCATTCTAGTGCTAGCCACTCGACCATTCAGGCCCTTAATATAAATAAATAATTTTTATTATTTATTCATTTTATATATTAATACAGATATAAAATTTTTAATATAATTAAAATTTAAGAAAAACTTTGTCCAACAAATACGAATATAAATTAACAACACCACTGTCTATACGAAGCATATTAAAAAGAGGTAAAAAAATTTAAGAAAAGTATAATTTTTATCTATAATAAAAGTATATAATATTTATCAAATTATATAATATTATATTATAAAATACCATACATTATATATATATATATATATATATATATATATATATAAAGAAAAGTTCAATTTTAACAATTGCTGTCTGTAATAGAAACACAGATGTTTCTTTAAAATTTTCAGTTTGTAATATATATAATTTTTATTATTTATTCATTTTATATATTAACAGAGATTGAAAAATTTTATATAATTAAAATTTAAGATAAGTTAAAACTTATCGGACAAATAGAATATAATTTAACAATCGCTGTCTATACGAAGCAAATATTATTCAAACGGATCTGATATTAAATAGATATCACTCATATCAAAATTCATAACGCAATATATTATTAAGAGAAATGTTTAAGAATTGTGTGAATTATTAAATGCCATAAATAGTAACAATGTGAAGTCTTTTCTCTAGTTAAATATGATGTTTTTGTTTTCCTACATCAGCACACAGTGAGCTGTTCTTTCACAATATTGAAAACATTTATGATTTTATCAAGTTTTAAAATTTTACGATTGTTTTTGAGTAAACATGTTAAATGTTTGTCAACGTTAAACAAAATAATAATCAATACATTTCCATCAATTTATGCATACTGAATTTCGGTATTTTTTATTACTGTTTTCATACAAAAAAAATAACTCTATTTTTATTTAATCAATATATAAAAATATAAAAATCTCAAATTAAATTCTTTTTTCTTATAATATAAATTACTGCTATGCCAAATATGTGAAAAAAATTTTGTAGAATTTAGAACTATTTAAGAATTTAATTCAATTTATTAATTTGATAAATTACTTATTTATTATTATCATTATTATTATTATTATTATTTATTATTTATTATTTATTTTAATTGTATTATTAAATTTACTTAATTATTATAAATTGGAAAATAATTTATCTGAATTTAATTTTTCTGTATGCATATTGTATTTTATTTCTCAACAATTATTTACGAATTTTGATTATTAAATATCCCTACGACCCACCGTTATAAAATTAATTTATTAGTTATTGTTGATTTTCTGTTTTTAATAAATTATTTTTCTTTAATAGAAATACGCTATTGTATTTTAAAATATTTTTTAAAAGATTACAAGAAAAAAAAATATAATATTAGAACCATTATATTTCAATTTAAAATGAAAACGGCATATATCCTATATCCCACAAATAATTTGAGATTTTAATAAAAATTAAAAATGATATTGAAAAAAATAATAAATAAACTTACCTTAAATAAATATAAAATATTCATAAGATAAGTTGAAAGAATTTGGAAAATGAATTTTAAGATTAAACGTTATGTTCTTGTAAAGAATATCCAACGAATGAAAATAAGAAAGTGAATCGCAAAGAAAAAAACATAATTCTAAAAAGAATATTCGAAAAGTTCTTAAAATAAATCAAAAGAATTTATATAAGCAAAAACAAATTGATATGTTTTTAAAAAAATAATAAAATAAACTTAAATAAAAAATAAAATCTTCATAAAATAAATTGAAAGAATTTTAAAAATTAAACATAATGTTCTTGTAAATAATAACACGCAAATGAAAATAAGAAAGTTATTCACAAAGAAAGAAATCTTAATTTCAAATAGAATATTCGAAAACTTCTTAAAATAAATCATAACAATTTATGCAAACAAAAACAAATCGACGATTCAAACGATTCTTCAGAAAAAAAGGAATTTTCGAATTCCGAATAATAAAACAATTGAAAATCGTATTCTTACCGCCGGCTGCAGAAAAACCACCACCGAGTTGAGTAGCTGACAGGACAAGACAGACGATTTTTGCTATCGTCCCACTCGAGAGCCACAGCTACAATTCAAACTCGATCGCTCGCTGTTCTGAGATCACTGTTAACCGCGCGGCTATGCTAAAAAAAAAATTTTGTTCTTTTTTTTTTTTTTTTTTTTTTAAAGAATTATGGGTTAAAGAAATCGAGTAATAATTTTTTTTCTTGACATATAATATTTCGATGATATAAAATATTTTATTTTTATTGTAGTAACTGAAGAAAATAATTTTGAATGGCTTTTATTTAGTCATTAAAACGAAGTTGGCAACAATTTCGTAACTTCATTGTAACTCTTTTGTGTGCTTAAAATTGACTTTAAGGTGTTTTATCTGGCATTTTAAGATAAACTATAAGTTAAATAAAAAAATAAAACCTAAACAATTTATCACAGTATCTTGAAAAAAATTCTTCTTTAAATCATTTACGTTCTAAATTATGCACTTTTTCCTGCAATCCAAAATCTCTTGATGATAGTTTTTACATAAGAAGGTAGTAAAAATAAAATAAAACCACTACATTTAATTTGTAATTGTTCTTTTTTTAAACTGTGTGTTAACTGTTAACTGTTAATTGTGGGTTAAAGAAGTAGAGTAATAATTTTTTTTTCTTTATATATAATATAGCGATGATATAAAAATATTTTATTTTATTGTAGTAACTCGGGAAAACGATTTTGAATGGCTTTTATTTAATCATTAAACGAAGTTGGCAACAATTTCGTAACTTCAATCTTTGTTTATGCTTAAAATTGTTCTTAAGGTAATAATGTTTAATTTAAAAAATTCGTTTTTAAAATTCTTTCAATTTATCTTATGAAGATTTTATTTTTATTTCAGGTAAGTTTATTTTATTCGTTTTTAAGAAATAATATTTTATCGATCATTTTAAAATAAAAAGTTTTTAGTGAGTCTACAAACAATATTCATGTGTTTTTAGAGGTCTTCCCATAAAATTAGCATACAATTGTTCTAAGTATGAAATAGCAATATAATAAATAAAAATAAATTTAAATAATTTTATAATATTTATTAATAATATTATAAATTTATTTAAATTAATTAATGTAATAATAATTAAAATTTATATAATTATTTATATATTTTATATTATTTATTTTTTTTTTAAATTAATTTACCAAGTATAAATTATTATTTAATAAAAAATGAAATAAAAATTTTCATTTCTTATATATATTTATTTTATTCATTTTTTTCTTTTTAATTTTTATTGATCTTTATAAAATAATGAGTCTATGAACAATATTCGTGTGTTTTTTTAAAGGTCTTTCTACAAAGTTAGCATACAATTGTATTAAGTATGAAATAACTTATCAAGTATAAATTAATATTTAATAAAATTTCTCATTTTTGTATATATTTATTTTGTTCGTTTTTTTTTTCTAAAAAAAAATGTATCAGTCATTTTAAAATAAAAAGTTTTCAATGAGTTTACGAACAATATTCTTGTGTTTTTAAAGGTCTTCTTATAAAGGTAGCATACAATTGTTCTAAGTATCAAATAACTTATCAAGTATAAATTATTAATTAATAAAAAAATTAAAATAAAAATTTCCATTTTTTAATATATATTTATTTTATTTGTTTTTTTAAAAAAATTTTAACAGGTCATTTTAAAATAAAAAGTTTTCAAGGAATGTACAAACAATATTCTTGTGTTTTTAAAGGACTTCCTACAAAGATAGCATATATTTGTTCTCAGTATGAAATAACTTATCAAGTATAAATTATTATTTAATAAAAATGGAAAATAAATCAATTCATGACAAAATTTATAATTTATTTATTTTATTATATAATTTATTCATAAATAAATCAATTCATGACACTTAAAATTTTAAATTCATAAAAATGTAAGGCTTTAATGATTTTCAATTAAACAAAAATAAAACTTAAACAATTTATCAGAGTATATTGAAAATAAAATTCTTCTTTAAATTTTTACGTAATAAATTATGCTCTTTTTTCCTGCATTCCAAAATCTGTAGGTGGTAGTGTTTACATAAGAAGGTAGTGAAAATAAAATAAAACTACCACATTCAGTTTGTAATTGCTCATTACTTTCAGTTATTTGACCTAAATAACTGATTTCTTTATATATTAAGCAAGTTTCGATTACATTTCTAAATGCTTTCACACTTACCTCTCGTTCTCTGTATAATTATTAATAAAAATATTTATATTAAATTTTTAAGTTCAAATTAGATACGATATATAGGGAATATTTCGATTTTATTATTTTAATTTTAGGGATTATTTCGATTTTATTATTTTGATTTTAGGGATTATTTCGATTTTATTATTTTGATTTTAGGGATTAATTCGATTTTATTATTTTGATTTTAGGGAATATATCGATATTATTTTGATTTTAGCGATTATTTCGATTTTATTATTTTGATTTTAGGGATTATATCGATATTTATTTGATTTTTGAGCGATTATTCCGATTTTATTATTTTGATTTTAGGGATTATATCGATATTATTTTGATTTTTAGCGATTATTTCGATTTTATTATTTGATTTTTTAGGTTTTTCGAGGGGATTATTTCAATTTTATTATTTTGATTTTTCGAGGGATTATTTCAAATTTTTGATTATTTTGATTTTAGGGATTATTTCGAAGTTATTAATGTGATTTTAGGGATTATTTCAGTTTTCTAGTAAATAAAAATGATGTTTAATTTGTTGTATTTCATATTGAATATTAAAATTAACATAAAAAGTATTTCATAATGTGTAAAAAATTACAACAAAAAAGCAATAAGGCATTAAATATTTTAAAAAAATGTTAAAATTAAGCCTGTGTTAATTTGAAGGTCATGATTTTATATCATTTAAATGTAAGTGTCTTCTGAATTATTTTGGTGAATATCAATTAAATGAGTTTCATTGTCATATTTGATACATAATGTTAACAAAACAGATACTTTTCTTTTTTAAGCCAACTACTACGATTTTTTTTAATTCTCTATATTAATCATTTCAATGTTTAACACAATTTTTTTCAATAAATATAATGTATTAATATTATTATAAGATTATTATTAATATTCAATAATAATAATTACTATTATTATAAGATGGTAGTTTTTCTGATGCGATTCTATTCTTAAAATAATTAATAATGTATAAAAAAGTTTTGTAATATTAATACCCTCAAATAATTTTTAAAAAGTAAATTGTTATAATAGCTCATTATAGGGTGCTATTATGATTTTAGAGTGCTATAATTAAAAAATAATAATTAAATTTTTCAGCGATTATTCTTTTAATTTATTTTCTATTAATTGTTCACTTTATTTTCATACAAATATGAAACTGAAATAATTGCTTTTTACAAATTTTGTTGTTATTAATAGTTAAAAAATAAAATAATTATTTAGATATAAAAAAAATAATTGAATTCTTTAAATTTTCATCCATCATACTTGTAATATTTAAACTGTAACCAAGCTTCCTTCTACTCACTGGCAAGAGTGCCCCCAGTGGCGTTCAAGAGAATTACTTAGTTGGTATACAGACTCTCACCAAGATAGGAAGTATATTTCGCGCATCCTGCACGTAGTTGAGTATCGGATTTTCAGCTTAGAAGTAGAATACTTCCACGAATCTGTAATTATCTGTTGTTAAATGTGTTACATTTTATATGCCTCTAATTGTATATATGTGAGGGGATTTCTGCGTGTATCAATAAAGCTGTAAGTTCTCCAACTGTGCCTCAAGTATCTTAATCCAACCACACTTAGTTACAATCTGATTAATCGACCTGCACACTACAAAACTAGTAATAGTTTTAAAAAATTCAAGCAAATTGAATAAATACTTTAAAAAACTAAGAACCTTAAATGCATAATTCCAAATTCCATAAATTAGTAATATAATACTCTTAATTCCAAAAATTAATGTGTAAAAATGCGAACGTTCGAAACCCTTTTAAAGAGACAGCGGTCTGCCCTGGATTAATTAGTAAAGGGTGTTTTTTTTTTATTATTATTAACTAGTAAAGGGTGTTTGTTGTTTTGTAATTCTTTGTTATTTTGTAATTCTTCTATGTCTATCCTAGGTATGAACGCGGTAAATCTGTAGATTGGAATATCCTTCCGTTGAGCTCGAAGAGGAAGATGTGAACACCCGGATGCTAGCCTTGGGGGGATTTTGTTTAAAACTGTAGTGTTATAATTTCACCCACATCATCCCTAAATTGAAAAAAAGTCGTTTCACTTCTAGACACAGTGTTATGATATATTAGTAGTATTCTTTGTTTTTAGGAACTATAGGACTAGATGGTTTGGTTTGTCATTCTACGGTCATTTTGTGCACATATTGGGCTAATTAGATCGAGACCTACAATTTAACGTGAATTCCGTTCCACTAACAAACATCCATGCCACTGCCAGGATTCGAACCTAAACCTATGGTACCAAAGTTCAGAGAGGCAGCCAATTGGAAGCATATGACTTACTGGACATTATGACAACATGTGTTAAAGTTCTGAAGCCACAGTCGGGATTTCTCCATGTTTTCTACTCCATATCAATCAAATTAGGGACAAATACCCATAAAAGTTCTTCCTGAAGTCCATAATTCTCCTTTACCCGATGTATTAAAGAAATAATGCATAAAATGCAAAGTCCCATGATGTAAAAAAAAAGCCTCATTACTGGTTGCAGGCGAGCTCAATTCAAAAGTATAATTTCCAAGAGGCAAGAAGCATTTACACGGTCAGTTCGCATGGATATCTTGCCCAAGTTACACGCTGTGTATTATCCATTGGAAAAAGCTTAGTGTTTTCAAGCTCAGCTGATTGTGATCAATGTGCATTGCAGTCACTGTTTCAAAAATGAGTTGCTAGATGATGACTGTGACTTCTTTCTATATACATCTCACCCTTATACCTAGGGTTTTGTAGCACTCTAACAATTAGAAAGATGAGGGTTGGACATCAGGGGCCCACGAGTAGCCCACCGACGAGTGATGAGGGTTCACAGTGCCTTCAAGGAATCTACCTGTAGAACTGTCATCAACCTGTCTCGTAATTGCGTGCCTCATAATCACCTATCTGCTTCGTAGTTACGGGCAGTATTTGAAGAAACCCGAAAATCTCCCACTAGACAACCTGACGATCGATTCCAGACGGTTTTACGTACGTTGATACAATTGGTATTCTTTTTTTAAATCAGTGACCACAACCATGCTTCCAGCGGATTCGAACCTCAGTTCTCTGAACGCTAGCTGCGCATCTCCTGAATTAGGCGGATGATCGTTATTGAATCTTGTATAAATATTCAATATCCATGATATAAGTTTCCTCGTGAGGCAAGCAAATCGCGCCCCGATTACACTTTAAAGTCTTCCGAGAAGGGAATGTTTTCCCATCATGGACCTGTCGGTTGCCCATCATAATATTCATGGTGAGCTTACGAGACAGAATTTTCTTTACTAAATAAAATTAAGATGAATATCTTAAAATTAAGATATTTTTATTAAATTTAAAGAAAATTAAAATGATATCGGGGTTTAAGTTTGATTTTATCATGGCAACGTCTTGCGTCGTATATCATTCGGATTACCCATTCTTCCTTGATGTTACAATGTTGACATATGCAGAATGAGTCTATGGTAACTGAAGTAGACTACAGGGCCCTTAATCCTTCATTACAAACTGAAATTATTTTTTAAAGAAAAACTAATTGCAATTTTTAGTTAAAATGGTGAGACCAAAAGAAAGTATGTGTGCATTCCTTACTTAAATCAAGTCTTTTAATTTTATTTGTGGCTTATAAATTTGCATATTCAATTGGATCTCATATTCTCATATTGCATGATATGTGTCTGTTCATCGTTTCATACATATATATATATATATATATAATTTATCAAAAAATATTCACTTGTCGCAATAAGTTTTATCAAAACAAGTACAATAAAAAAAAATTTTTAAGTCAATTCCTACTTTTCTTTCAATATATTGCAGAAAGTCCTTTATAAATAATTGTCATTCATTTTTTTAAGTTTATCTAGCGCCATCTATTGATAGATACAAGCAACTTAAATCCAAAAAAAACTTTAAATTAATTAATTAAATTTAATTAATGAATTAATATTTGAAAAAAAACTGTATTAACATCCAGTGTCATCCACTACAACTTCAAAAAAATGTATTTGAACTTGAGTGGATGAATAAAAATTATTTTATGAACGATTGAAAATTTGAACAAGATATATATAGGGAGAGCGTGAGCTAATAGAAGGAATTGAAAAAAATAGAACGGGTGGGGGAGGAAGAGACCATAAAGTATTGTGATTGACCAAGGAAGAATCTCAATGTACATTAAACTGTGCTCAAGATTGTTTGTATAACTTTCCATTTAGAAAAAAAAAATATGTTTTAATTTTCCATTAAAATGGGGAAGGAAGAAGAAAAAAAACAACTAGCAAGAAAAAGAGTAAATATATTTATTTTTATATCTGGGCACATACAGTCTGAGTAAAAACTTTAAGGCCAGTTGACATTTTTTGAGAAAATGGAAACATTTAAACTGAAGAATTAAAATACCATTTGATTGATAATTATTGAGCTTAAATAAAAGTAAAAAAAGTAGAAAAATTAATTTGCAAATATTTTATTATTAAAAAATATTACAGAACACACAGATGAACATTTGAGCCTGAGTAAAAACTTTAAGGCCAACTTAGAAAATAACATATAAGAAAAAAATTACAAATTCTTAGAAGGTTGTATAGGAGCCATTACTTCGAATTACTTCAAATATTCTTATTTTCATGGATGAAACGAGTTTTTGACAAAGGGTGGGTTCGGTTTTATACCATTCATCTTCTATAGTAGATTTCAGCTCTTGTTGATGTAAAATGTCCCCCATTTGCATAAACTCTTCTTGCTAAGTCAGCCCAAAGGTTCTCTATTGGGTTGAGGTCAGGTGATCTAGCTGGCCATTTCACAGTTTCAACATTGTTGACTTAGAACCAATTTTTGTGCTGTTACTCGAATGGATCGGTGCATTGTCTTGCTGATATTTCCAATTTTCACCAGCAAGACATTCAGCATTTGGCAAAAGATGATTTGTTAGGACATTTTGGTGTCCATTGTGAATTCATTCTACCTGAAACGAATGCAATTGAGCCCGCACCATTGTAAGAAAAACAGCCCCAAGTCTTGACAGACCCTCCACCTAATTGGCGCTTGGAGAATATTTCTTTTCTTTCTTATATCATGCCAGTAGAAATTCCAGCCATCTGGTCCATCCAAATTCCATTTTTTTCGTCAGAAAAAATAATTTCTATCCATTGGTTGTCCCAGGTCATGACTTTCTGAACAAAGTTCAAACGCTCTATTTTGTGTCTCTGCAGTAACTGAGGCTTAGTCAATTTTGCTGTATAACTGTACCTTCCAGACCTTTTAATTGTGTTATAAATCATTTTTGACAAACTTTTAAATCTGTCGTCGAAATCAGTTTCCTGGTTGAGTACTTTCCAGTAGATGCAAGTTGGCAAACTCTTCTTTCATCACGCGAGGACAAAGCTTTAGGTCTTCCCCCAGTATTCTTTTACTATAATTGTCTTTCAATCTTAAAAAATTGTTGACTACAGTCTTTGATCTTCCTATCTTTATCGCAATAGCACGACTACTCATTCCTGTTGAAGACAAAGCTTCGATCTGTCCTCTTTCACGATCAGTTAACTTCTTACCCTTCGCCATCTTCACAAAGATCACCAATACTTCGAAGAAACGTATGACAAATATGAAAATTGCAGCGTTGCCACAAGCTAGTAGTTGCAATGGCAATTACACGATTATATTATATTTATTTTTAAAAAATGACTGGTGGCCTTAAAGTTTTTACTCAGGCAGAAATACTAACTTTGTAAATAACCACATGTTTCTCATAATTATGTATTTACAAATTATGTTTACAGCATTTATTTCTTATCAATGAACTTTAATAATTAATATTATTTGAATCCCTTTTATTTCATTTTACATTTTCTCAAAAATTTTTACTGGCCTTAAAGTTTTTACTCAGGCTGTATTTCTGTGGAATACCTCCAGGGCGCACCCAGAATCTTGTAAGGTCATCAATGAGCCCTGGCGGCACCCTTTGAGAACTGAAATAGACTGGGCGATGAATGAAAAAAAACGGTTCTCTTAGGACGGAATGCAACTCCTGATGCTTTCTCCCACTTGAATCAGAGTAGGAGAAATATCGCTCCGCTGAAAGTCGATTATTCATCCCGTTCTAAAGGATTTCCATAATAACAACTGATAGCATTATACTAGCATTGTGCTTTGTTGCTACTGACCCGAGTGAATGATTATTTTTCTGGCTTTTTTAACGCAAACATTTGATAGCTTTCTCAAAGAAGAACTGCATACGCCCGTTTTCGTTTACTTTTTATAAAGTATAGAATGTTTAATGTGACCATATTATTTTGAACTCGCGGGAGATTCTTTTTTTAATGCTGCTTTGTTTTAAATCAGTATTTTTTTAATTGAATTTTTGTTTTTTTTCAAATACAGTTTTGTTTCTGACATTTTTTATTAAAATAGAATATATGCGTTGTCCTTATCCTGTGTTCTAATTCTCCTGGTGCATGAAAATCTACACCAGGTTCAGAAGATCCCTTCACAGGCAACTGGTCCGTGGCTAAGTGTAATATGCAGTTTCACTACAGCGAGGAAACACGAGGGCTGAAGACTAACTCCACCTCTACGATTCTATTAGACAGTGCCCTACGGTTTTGAAGTGGATTCCGAACCACTGCAAACATCCATGGCACCATCGGGACTCGAACCCGAAACCTGTGGCCCCAGAGAGCCAGACACTCGGCCATACAGGTCCCCCTTATCACGTTTTGTTGGTTTTTATAATGTAATTTTTTTTTATTCTTATAGCAGATTAGAACCAAAATTTGCTCATTCATTACCAATTATTTAGACACTACTATACAATACATAGCTGCCATTATCACTAAAATTGCCTTCAATTTTGCTCATTTAAAAAGAATAATAAAAGAAAACAAACTCATATGGTAACAAGAAATATGTCTTCTCTCTCATCTTTTGGCAAATGAAGGATATCGAGGCAAAAGTTTGTAAAACAACATCAGGAAATAGTGCCAAATTGAGTATTGCCATATATAGGGATATCATGAATGAAATATTGTTTGGCTTAAACCGCGTCCAGACTAGAAAACGAGACAAGC
The DNA here is from genome assembly GCA_021605095.1 of Caerostris extrusa. Lineage (NCBI taxonomy): Eukaryota > Metazoa > Arthropoda > Arachnida > Araneae > Araneidae > Caerostris > Caerostris extrusa. Next base: position 57,144 of record BPLR01010390.1, on the reverse strand, counting down.
GAGTAGTTCACGGTCCTAGTGTTTCTGGCTGATTGTTAGAAAAGCGGTGTCCTGACCAAAGTACAAGGGCCTGAATGGCCGAGTGGCTAGCGCTCGGTACCACAGGGTTCGAGTCCCGGCGGTGCCATGGATGTTTGTAGTGGTTCGGAATCTACTTTAAACAGTAGGTCCCGGTCTGTTAAGCCCTCGTGAGACAGAAGATGACCGTAGAGTGACAAAAAAAACCAAAGTACAAGGAGTCAATCCTACGAAACAATTATAAATCGGTTTGTCTCAGTGCGGAGTCACCTGTCTCGCTCCGCTCCAACCAGTGTCGGTTTTTTCTGTGCACCTAAGGAATTTATCGTGGACGCCATTTTCGACTTACTGTCTCTCGCAGACAGAGATAACATAGCTTGTTTACCGGCCTCCAAACGAGAGTACAAGACGAATACTCGTTCCGAGAGTATCCACTTGACAACGAGAAACAAACTACGTTTTCTTCCACTGTGAGTAGGGATTGCAATACCAGGATACCGAATACCGGTATTTTGAGCCTTTCTTATCGGAAAACTGATTGATCAAGTTTATAGTAAACTTTCTTAGAATTTTTTACCCACAAACCTATCCACATTCAGGAGAATTCGGTACAGTTATCGAAGATTATGATGACACTAAGTCGATAGTGAAATGGAATTGCCTCTTAAACAAAAAATTAGAATTGGCGATAACTAAAAAGTTTCAACAAACCAAAATACGATACAGAAATCAGCAATATCCAAAACAATCCGACGAGAAATAGATTTTTTTGAAGATGAGGGATTTAGAGGTAAATACTAGAAAAAGTATATCGCGCATTGCTAACAGTTCCACCAACTAACGTAAATGCTGAAAGAGCGTTTTCGACAGCTGGTAACTTTCGCACAAAATTACGTTCCAGGCTTAATGATAGTACAATTGATGCATTATCTTTTTGAAGGTCACATTTTAAAAATTTGTAATAGTACCACAGATTGAATAGTGATATTTGCTCTTTTTCGAGATTTAAATAAATAAGATGTTCCTTTACTTTTTTTGTGATTCTTTATATACTGTTATAATTTATAAGTTACAAATTTTTTTGTGATATTTACAATCTCTAATAAAACTGGCAAAGTGACACCTATGTTTTCTTTCTTTTTCTACAATTTCTACTACCGGTATTAAAACCGGTATCCCGGTATTAAGATCTAAAAATACCGAATACCGGTATTGAAGTTTTGGTCCGATATTACAATCCCTAACTGTGAGTGAGAGTTGATCAAAAATGACTTTGTGTACTGGAAAACGAAAATATTTTGGTGTACTGGAAAACGAAATAATTTAACAAACTGAAAGAAATAAAAAATAAAACAGCAATAAATAGAAAAAAAAAAAAATGATTATAATCATACACAATTCAATTCTATCATTTTTATTGAATAAATGAATTGATATAAAACTTCACTTATATTTATTTAATTCATATATTTATGTATTCAGATTTAGCAACAGCGAAGCATTGTGCAGGTTTGCCAGTATAAGAATAAACTAAAATTCTTTTTTTTTTATATATTCTTATTATTTTCAACATGGACCTGGATGGCCGAGCGGCTGGCGCTCGGTACCCCAGGTTTCGGGTTCGGGTGCCATGGATGTTTGTAGTGGTTCGAATCCACTTTAAACCGTAGGTCCCGGTCTAATAGGATCGTAGAGCATTGCTCTTTTCTTGCAAGACAGGAGTGAACGTACTCTGTTACACTTCAAACCTAGAAAGCAAATATTGTAGGAATAAAGTAAAATAATTCCATGAATAAAGATCCTGTGTCCAGACTAGCACATAAATAATAAAGTATTTATTCTTCTATGCATTTAAATAATAATATATTTTATATGTTACTAATGGGCCTGAATGGCCGAGTGGCTAGGGCTCTGGCGCTCGGTGTCACAGGTTTCGGGTTCGAGTCCCGGAGTGCTATGGATGTCTGTAGTGGTTCGAAATCCACTTTAAACCGTAGGTCACGGTCCTAATAGGATAGTAAAACGTTGCGGGGCATTGTTACTCCTCGTCCGTGGCTTATCTTCAAGTTACACGTGCCCTCTGGGTGAGCAACGTCTGTGCAGCGCTTGCCTTAAGGCATCCAAGACCAAGCTGTCTAAGTGTTTGCAGGCTGCATTGGAACAAAAAAAATTATTTTCAACATACAATGCATCAGATGTGTAAATACATATTAATGGTATTGTATACAGGGTAATTCAACAGTCACGAGACAAACTGTGAAAGGTTATACAACTTAATAAACACACAACTAACTTAAAGTTTTTTTTTTCCTGTTAGAAAATTGGTAAATGAAATCCACAATTATATCTGAAAAATTTGTTATTTTGGCGCCTTCTATAGAACAGCCTAGAAAATAAAAGAGTCCCTATAACTCATTTTAATATCTAAATAAAAATTTAGTAAACAAATAGGCAATTCTGAATTTTCATCATTACTATAATTAAATATTTTTTATTTACATCATTTACCTCAATTTACTTTTAAAAATACCCTTATTAGCAAAGTTAAATAAATGTGGATCATTGGTGAAAGACAGAAGTCACACATTTAATTCTTATATATTTAATTTTTTTTTAAATTTAAAAAAAAAAATTATTCCTGTATATCTTGTGTTGCAAATCAATTAATTTCTTTATATATATATATATATATATATAATGGGTTCATTATAATGGGTTCATGGACATGATCTAGATGTTTGCTGTCGGCCAAATGGGATAAGAAACAACAACACACGTTATCACAATCGCCATCGAGTCTCCTCGTTTCTGAAAACAATCAGTAACACCAGCGGACTCAAATTCGAGTATGCTGTCTTCGCATGTTATATTGGATCAAAAATGGAAAAAGTATTGCATTAAAACATATTATTTTGTTACGTCATCTGTATGTAAATTTAATAGCACAGTATCATTGTTTAAAATTATATTGCAGGGTGATGAAAATTAAAGTCTCACATTCAAAATTCTGTAAAAATATAATCACTCGTCACAGTGAGTTCAAATTTGAAATGAAGATACTTGAAGAAGGAGGAAACGGTACGGTCATTAAAAAAATGTTCCAAAGTGCATTAATAGATGGCGCTGTAAGAGACATGAAGAAAGCGAATTCCGATGCCAGTGATATTTTGAATCGAAATGTCAACGTATTTGGCATCAGTTGCACATTAAACCAACTGTAGCGTTCAATGTGCTTGATTGTTTCAGTTTTTTGACTGAAAAAAATGACTGATTGTTGTGAATGCGTGATTGTTTCGATGTTTTTATGGAAAAAATTGATTTCCATGTCATTCAACATTTGTGACACTGTGAGTGGAAAGTCCATACAAAAGAGTAAGGTCATACTGAATTGGAGGAGTATAATCGGTGAACTTTTTTTGAGGCTATTTTTTGAGGCCGTACATTTCCCCCTTCTTCAAGTATCTTCAGTTCAAATTTGAACTCATTCTGAAGAGGGGTTCTTTTATTACAGTATTTTAAAAGAGGGACTTTAATTTTAATCACCCTGTATATATAGACAGAGAGTGAGAGAGTGATATATGTTATTTGTAAACACAAAATTGAAATTGGATATCTTTATGGACCGTAACGAATCACAATAGCTTATATGAATTTTTTTAACAATTCTAAATAAAATAATTTAGATTTAAAGCATGTAGAAGAAATTTCCCTTTTTATTTTCCATGGATGTGAAATTAAATAAAATTCATCCAACTGATATACTTAATTATTATTTTGGCGATAAAATAAGAAAAGAAAAGAAAAACAATTCCTTTTGAATTAATATTGTAACACAAATAAAATATTACTCAATTTAAGTTAAAAGAAGAACATTAAAAATATAGAATAAAATGCCGTAAAATAAATTACTGTATTATTTATTATACTTATATTTTTAACTGGGTTTTACTTTCCAGTGTCAAATGCTTAGAAGATTTATTTATTTTATTCAATTTATTAATCGAAAAAATTGAATAAAATATCTTAGTTACTTGTTAGTTATTATATATGTAGTTAGAATTGAATTTATTATTTAATTTTAACTACGCAGTAGTTAAGTATATATTTGCATACTTATTAAAAAGTAAAACTTTTTGTACATCTCATGGCAAATTTTATACAGCGAATTTACATTGTATTTCTCTAGCTTCGTGGCGACATCTACATTTGAAATGAATAAATAAAAAGTGATAGAAGCTTGTTTAATGTTTTGAACAGCCACATCCAAAAATAGTGCCAAATGTATATGCAAAATATACATGTATTTTTTTTTTCCTCTAAAAATATATATTTCATTTGAAAATATAGAATTTTTTTTTTTGAATTGTTACAGATCTTATTTTTTAAAAAAACATTTTTTTGTAGTTATTAGTTAAATTAGATTAAAATCTAATTAAAATTCCGTCAAATTTATATTAATTAGGCCTTTTTTGTTTCATTGGTTCTTATTATAATTTTTAAGATAATTATAAAATAACATATAATAATTTTATAAACTATTTAATATGCATATTTTTTTACTATTATAAATTTTTAATAATTATAAAATATTATTTAATAAACTTAATTTTTTCAAATTTTTTAAGTTTAATTTCTTTTCTGTTTCTCCTGTAAGATATGATTTTCAAACTAAAATATATAATTATAAAGTTTTCATTATGAAAATTGTAGTAGTTAGACTTTTTATATCCAAAAGGAAAATTATGAATGCCACAGTAATTAATTTTAATATTTAAATTAATTAATAACAGTAATTAATTTAATTAATTTGAATTAATTTAACAGTAACACTAATTAATTAACTGCACAAAATCAATTTACTAAAATTTTCATTTATTGTAATCAATTGCAAATTCAATACATTTTACTTATAATTTTATACTGAGCCAAAATAAAAAAATATAATGCATATAAGAAAAATTCAAAATTTTAGCACATAAAACGCATTTTTAAATTATATGCCTTCTTTAATAAAGATAATAAATTCAACTTAAATTGAAGAAAAATGTATATAAAAGATGACAGCAATAAATATCAATGCAACAATTATTATTTTAAATAGTAATAAGTAATAATAAATTCAACTTAAATTGTAAGAAAAATGTATATAAGATGACAGTAATATATCAAAGCAACAATTAGTTTTTTAAGTAGTAACAAGTAGCAATAAATTCTATTTAAATTGAAAGAAAAACATATGACAACAATAAATCAAGCAACAATTATTATTTTAAGTAGTAATAAATTCAACTTAAATTGGAAGAAAATGTATATAAAAGATGACAGTAATGTATCAAAGCAACAATTATTATCTTAAGTAGTAACAAGTAACAATAAATTCAACTTAAATTGAAAGAAAAATGTATGACAACAATAAATCCAAGCAACAATTAGTATTTTAAGTAGTAATAAGTAGTAATAAATTCAATTTAAATTGGAAGAAAAATGTATATAAAAGATAACAGCCATAAATCCAAGCAACAACAAATAGTATTTTAAGTAACAGAATTCAAAAAATTTGCTTAAAACATTCAAAATATGTATTTATTTCAAATTAAAATAGGATGAGAATTTCTGTCAACAAATAAATGTCTTATATCTGGAAGAAAATTCTCCGTATTTTCTATCTTAACCAAACCGAAAAACTGAAATACTGACTTAAAATATTCTTTAAAACTACTGAACCAAGAACTTTTTCGATCACCTTGCATTGAAATCAACAAGCTGTGAAAATTTTGCTTTGTGTCATTTTCACTTCTTACAAAGCCATTATCAATTTTCTTAAATATCACTTCTTGTGGTGATAATAAGGATTCATCAATTGATGATTTGTATTTGTCAATGATCTCGTAATTAAATCAGCAAGCAATAGAGAATAATTTAATTCGAGAGATTCGATCATTTTCTTATTGAATGTGACTTCTTTTTCACTAAGAAGAAACAAATTTGAGTGATTATTATAATTATCACTGAAAGCATCAACCAAAACGCAATCATTTATCGCATTATCTTTTTTAAAGGATATTGATGAGTTAGTAGTAGTTTGGTTTTCAATCGTTGAGTTGTTAGTTACTGTATTTTGATCTCCATTTTTAGAATTGGCATTTAACGTGGTCAGTAAAAGTGTTTTGATTGGTTTTCTTATCATGTTATAGTCTTCCGTTTCAGGTGATTTTTCAGACAATTCTATGCGATTTGTATTGTTTCTGTTGAGCTCTGATGTTTCTCTGGGAATTATAGATATCTGATATAATGAAGACTTAATTATTGATTTTTCATTAATTTCTATGGGATTTACATCATTTATTCTGAGCTCTGATGTTTCTCTGTCAATTATAGATATCTGATATAATGAAGACTTAATTATTGATTTTTCATTAATTTCTATGGGATTTACATCATTTATTCTGAGCTCTGATGTTTCTCTGTCAATTATAGATATCTGATATAATGAAGACTTAATTATTGACGATTTTTTATCAATTTCTGTGCGATTTGCATTTGTATTGAAGTGCCTTGGCATTTCTCTGTCAATCCTAGATATCTGATATAATGAAGCCTTTATTATTGATTTTTCATCAATTTCTATGTGATTTGTATTGTTTCTGTCGAGACCTGACATTTCTCTGTCAATCACAGATATCTGATTTAATGAAGACTTGATTATTGAGGATTTTTTATCAATTTCTATGTGACCTACATTTGCCTTACAAAGCCTTGGTATTTCTCTACCAATCATAGATATCTGACATAATGAAGACATGATTATGGATGTGGTGTGCATTTTTACTAAGTTGCATACATAATTGATGGGTGATGACAAAGTTGGTTCAGCACCGCTAGTCACGTAGCCAATCTTCGATTCGTCATGATTAAGCATGTCAACATGACGAAAATTTGGTAAGTTATAGGTGTGTATTTCTTCGTTTACGTCTAATTCCTCTAATATTTGGTATTCGTCATCCACAGAGCCAACATCTTTGGCGACATAACTTCCATTTCCTTCCAGTTCTAAATCGACTTTGCCACGGAAGACTTCCAAATCTCTGTAGGAACTCGCTCCTGTGGTCTTGTGCAGCTGTATTTTCCACACTGCATATGGACTGAGCAATAAGTCGCCATCTTTAAGTTTTTTATAAACGCCATCTTTACGAACAGGTTCTCCGGCGTTATTCTGCTCAAAAGAATAAAAAATTGGGGTCGTGGGGCTCGTTATGTTTTGTTGTTGTACCTGTAATAAGAATTGCCCATGTGAGTGGCTGTTATGTCGAATTTCTTTAAGGCTTCATTCACTTGAGACTGCACTGTCTCGTTATCAGATTTGAAGTGGAATTCTATGGCACGAAACTTAATTGCATCTTTGTTGGCAGCAGACTTTCTGAGGTCCGCTTTCAGAACAACCTCATGTCCTGAAAACAGTCTGGATATCACGTTTTGGTATTGCTCATTTTCCCACACAAAAAAAAGGTTCCGAAGAACACATGTCGGCGATAAAACTCGTCAGTTCGTATGTATTCGTCACGTTTTACAATAGCTGTCTTGTACAATCGCCGCTTTGACAACAAGACTTCTAATTGTCACAGCATTGAAAACCAGATTTTCGACATCGCCATCGAGTTGAAGGTGAATCATGGATTCATCAATATAATGATGAGCAAATGGAAATACCCATTGCTTGAAGGCATCAAGAGCGATTTTGTATTCCTTCAACACAATGTTAGATCTAATCAACATCTCCAAGCGAACCAAATCAACCTCACTGGCAAGGCTTGGATCAGTGATGTGGATGCTGTTTGCGGTCGCGGAACTTATGTCTGCAATTAAATTAGTGAAATATTGTTGATCCTCAAAATTTTGTATTCTGTCGTATATATTGATTTGGGTAACCATGGCCTCTTCCAGCTTTTCTATGCAGCGCGCTAAATCGTCTTTTACTTCAAATCCTTGAGTTATTCGCTGCATTTTAAGCTTCATGTCTTTTAAAGTGTCTTGTACTTTCCATTTAGTGACATCAAGCGCCACCTGTGATTTGCCTGCCAAGTTGTTAGATACGTCTTGTAGATCATCTTGCATATTTCTTAACATGGATGACAGAGAAGTGTAAATAAGTTCTTCGTATTGCTTCAGTTTTTGTAAACTGATGTCAGCCTAATCAATGGCATCAGATAGTAGGTCAACACTCGCCTTGTCGTTCTGATGCTTATTATAAATATCAATCATCGTCGAACCGAACTGAACCATTTGATTCAATTTTCTCACCACAGTTAATGCTTTGCTGATTTTATTATCAGTGTCTAATCGTTGCGCTTTCAGTTGTCTTTCCTTCTTTTTCAATTCCCTCACCAATTCGCTTTCTAAAAGCCTGATTTTTCTGTAGTCATCCTTTCGCTCAGTCATTCCGTTCAGTCTTCTTTTAATGTCACTCACTTTGTTCGAGACATCGCTCAGGTGGCCCGAGTGTATGCCGATTTCTTTGGATACTTTATTCAGCAGTACGCTAAAATCCGCTCTCTTCTTGTTTCTGAAAAGTTTGATTTGGTTGTCTAAGTTTCGGAGATTCGACGCTATCGCAGACGGTATTTGCAGAGTTTGCCGTTTGTTGTCCAAAACCAGAGATTCAACTATGTAAGTTGCTGATCCCACAATGGCCCCAGCAGCTGCTCCAATGGGGCCGAGGAAGCTGACAGCTGACGCCAAGATCTTAAAGCAGCTGAAGACAGCCCTCAACTCGAGCGTCATTCTCAGTTCCCGCTTTTTCCTCTCTAGAGACACTTTTTCTTCTTTTACGTCTCTTTGCAACTTTTGAATCTGGCTAGTCAGCAAGCTTATCTGTTGATCTATTTGGATTCCAAGATTGCTTATCTCGGGAACAATGAAATCCTGGATGAAGCCAGTGGCCTCCGTTATTTTCGAGTCAATCCTGTCTTTAAAGTCCGTCTTAAAATTGCGTATAACGGCAGCTTTGATGTTAGCAGTTTGCAAGTTCTGTAAGATTTGAACATCTTGTCTCACTGCATCAAGATACTCCGTTACGTTGACTACCAGACTAGATTCCGATTCGTGTTTCAAACTGAAAATCCTACCCGCAACAGCCGTGTATAAATAGCTAAGAACTTTCACGTACTGATTCGAACTTTCCCCTTCTTTGCGCTTCCCTGCATATTCCTCTATTCTAATCAGTAGCGATTGATAAAACGGAACGAAATCTAATTCCGGGTTCAACGCGTAAAATTGTTCCTCCAGACTTTCCAATTCATTGACAAATCCTACAGTATCATAAACACCTTTGGCACCGCTATTACTATCCAGCAGAGAAAGGAATTTCGTCAGAGAATGTTTTTTGAAGTTGTCGACTAAGTTTTCCTTTGCGTAACTTTTATACGTGTTCAAGATCTTACTTGACATCTTGGTGTTGTTTCTTACTTCCACAGCAATTTCAGTTTGAGGAGCGTTGCCACCATCTACCCCTTCCTTTCCGCGTGGGCCAAGTCTGGAAATAGGGATGTTGATTTTTTCTATTAACTCCCACTCAGTGTATCCTGTTGCTTTAAGAGGAAGAAGGGGAACAATCATGTGTGCGCGGGCTATGATATCCTCTCCAGATATTCCTCCGTGTCCTGCGGCCGCACCCTCACCATCCTCCCCCTCCTTTCCGGGTATCGTCTGCTCGGATATTCCTGAAAGAGAATTCAAGTGAAATATCGTAACGCTTCCGGGAGGCCCTCCTCTACCTCCTTTATCACCGTTTCCACCGTCCTCCTTTTCCACCTGTTGCACCGTAAATTTTGTAATTCACTCTGCTCTTGCATTTCATAGTAAAGGACAAGGACCACAGACCCAGAAGATCCTCGCAGTTGGAATAGTAAGACCCAGGGATACGTTCGCACTCAAAGCCATTGATGCTCCTCACACCACGAACTAAATCCACATGACTTGGCGAATCCGGATGCAGATGGCAACACGGCGTTCCTGCCGAACAGTCCAGGGTATCCAAACCCTGCATCTTGACCTTTACCACCGCTCGCGGTGATGGTTAAATTGGCACCATTTATAAACGTCTCTCCAATTCCGTAGAAAATTCCTCCAGGGGATCCGGGATTTCCGGGTAGGCCTTGACCTCCGTCCTGCCCGTATCTGTTGGCGTCTCTCGCTTTGTAACTATCGTGCCTTCTCCCGGTGGCACCATTCAGATTAATCCTTCGAGTCCCCACGATTTCCAATTTCGAGATGAAAACGACTTGCAGCCCATTTCCGGAAAAGACACATCGTCGTCAATGAATAGAGTGTCAAGGCTAAAACGTACACGAACTTGAATCTTTTCGAATAGATGAAAGTCCTGCAAGTACGACTTAAATCACTGCCACTGAAAAGCGAATACCTGATCTCTCTAGCGATTACGAAATTCGCCTTCAAGTATACGCTGTCTTCTGAGCACTTTAAGTCCACGTGAAGCCCTACCGTTGAGTTTAACACGTGATTCAGCTCCTGTATTTGAAACTCTTCTAAAGTTCTGCCCTTCACGAAATCATACTCGCTTATATTGTACTTTTCGATTTTGCTGAAAAACGCACCCAAAAGATTCTTTGGTTACTTTTTGCAGCTCTTTGTATCCATATTCGGGGAGCAAACGTAAAAAGATCTTTTGTGCTTCTGTACTTCGTACTCTGACAATTTAGCGTACATGTCGCCTAAGAAACTGTACCACTTCCAAGATTCAGAAAGGAATTCAGTCACTTCATAAAGGGAACTATCAATATTACTGGTCTGACATCCAATTCCTTATCACTCAAAATTTGCAAACATCTTAAATATCTTCCTGTGTTTGAAAGGCTTCGCAAGTTCTGATTAGGTCTATAAATTATCATTCTTTTTAAACTGTTTTGAATGATGTCCACCAGTTCCTCGATGGTGAAAATGATTCTTACGGCTTCAGTCATGTTTGACATCACTCTTGTAATCGTTTTGCAGCAAATCGGGTAGCTGCTGAATCTCTATCAAATTAAATTTTGCTTGGTAATTATCACATATTGTTAACACTGTATTGGTAATAGTGAGCTGTAATTGCCTTTTAATAGCATCTACTGCTTTGTCGACATCGTCTTGTATGTTTTTCTCTGACCAGGAAAGATAAGTCATCACACTTTTGAAAGGTTCTCCTAAGGTCTGCTGCTCAACTTCTCATCACTCACGATTTGTAAGTTGAAGTACTTTCCCTGCTTCGAAATAAAAACAATGATTTCTTCAGCAATGTTGATGCCTAATTTTGTAACCATTTCATTCTTAATAATTCTCACTAATTCTTCTGTATTTGTCAACGACTCCATCTTTCCCACTAAATCTGGGATAATGGAGCGTCCTTCATTAACTTTGTGTGAAAATTCTTGAATTTCTGAATTATCCGCGTCAGTCATAGTTGTACCACTAATAAAAGAATTTATTTTGTATCTGATTTTATTTACCAAGTCATGATAGAAATCTAACATTTCATCTGCAATGTTCGTAATACTAGACCATGTTTTTGTTGATTTCTTCCACCAAATCTTTAATATCAAGCTTAGAAGTTTCAGAAATAGCATAGCCGAAATCGTTGTCACATTTTGCAGTGAATCTAAGTTCTTCGTTTATTATTTTTTTCTATGTGAGTTTTTCTTCCTGTAACAAACTAATGTTTGTTAAAGGCCCTGATCTATTAGGCCTCCTTAAAATACCAATCTTCGGATACTTGTTATGATTTTTTTGTCAGAAGCACATCGACGAATTTTATAGCATTTTTGATAAAAGTGTTTCTTCTGTGTTGACACATTAGGAAGTCTTTCTTGCTCTTCCAGATATTCTTTAGCTTCCAGCAGAAAATCGGCAATGGATTTTATCACCTTGTCATCATCCACCAAAGTAAAACTATTTGCATGTCTAAAGTACTGATTGTCAACTTTAGTGGCCACCATAGCAATACTGTTCTCGAACTTGGCAATGTCTTTCACAAGATCCGTGGCATGTCTTAGCAATTTCATAAAGTCTTGCCTGTCAACTCCTTTCTGACAGAAGGATAACTGATAATGAATATAATTTTAATGCTTTCGCAATGGTCGATGACTTTTTAATGAAATAAGTCGTTGCTATATCATTGCTGGTGCTCCTGGTGTCGCTGAAGCCAGGACAATCATAGTACGCTGTGTTGGTCGCAGGATCTACCACCAAATCTGGGAAAATGGTTTTAGATTTCAATGTAGTGTTACCAATCCTGTTATAGTCATCAATTAGGTACTCTCCAGTATCTTTCTGTACTTCTCTAGCAATCAGCTTGCTGTTGTCGCCGGCTATCCATTGAGTGAATGTACTCTTTCCACCCCCAGTATTGCCCATTACTAAAAACTGAATCCTTATACTCTTCACTCAATTCGATTTTCGTTTCTCCTTTTCTCTAACAGCAGAAAAGTCGATTCTATTAATCCCGGTTCTTCGCCATCGGGAGTTTTCCGCTTTGTCTTTGGATTTATGGAAATGGTCGCATGTCCAAAGACATCCATGGTGATGATTTCAATGTAGCCTTACGATTCAGGATATTAAAAGAAGATATCTGAAAGAAAAACATTCTTTATATTTTATTATATTTGTAGATATTCAGAAATAGGATCATCCATCAGCATAACAACTAATTTAACATCAGTATTATATCGAGATACTCGTATTAACAAACTAAAACGAATTATGTTGAGTTTATTCGTATCTCATATTTTTTGTAACTTTTCAGAATAACACGAGTTAACTAGTGCGAAAATTAATTTTTAATTATAGAATAATTATGCAACCTACAAGTGTTGAGAGGAGGATTTTAATGATTACTGCCCCACATTTGTATCCTATGAGAGATAACTCGGAAAACTCCGTAAAAATAATAATAATAATAATAATATTAATTATTTTACTAGCTACTGATTCTGAATTGGCGCTGGGTTCGAGTCTCGGCGGTCCCATGTGTTTTTGTAGTGTTCCGGAATCCCCTTTAAACCGTAGGTTCGGGTCTAACATGACCGGCCAACAGGAAAAATGTTAACATATTAATTAAAAATTTCAACATATCAACTTAATTAATATTTCAATATATTAACAATTCTGTAAATGAACTATTTTTCTCCATAATCAGAATTTCATCCCAAAATCTTTGTTATTAACAGTAGTATCAGGCCTCTCTGCTGATTTTTATAAAAAACTCTTTCTAAAAAGGCTTCCAAGTCCCCCCCCTCCCTCCCTCCAATGTGAGATTAAATTCTATTCGAACAGTTCCAAGAAGACCGGAAACACGTACCTTTATCTTTCACTTTTCCAAGAAACGATCGATATGGCAGAGTCAGGATAACCTTTCCTGATTTCGTCACGGGAGCCCATCTTCCGTTGCCTAGCAACGCTCCAGGCTTTGGCGTCTGCCTTCTTGTTTATCGTCTGGATTCGCTGCTATTTATAGCACTTCATCTTTGACGTTTCAATTTTGCACGGGCCAGTCGAACATGAAAAGAGGTTTTGCTATCTATTTAATGTATTAACTAGAATGCTCATTAATGCTCAAGTTTGATTCCTCATTTAATATAATAACTTATTTCCCAAAAGAAAATATGTTCAATATACAAGGGAATCATTAAAATATTGACACCTTTAAAAAATAAACAATAAAAAGGTTGGCATTTTTTAAAAATTAAAATAAAATATAAATCGCCCATTAATTATCATTTTTGATTCCTCATTTAATGTAATAACTTATTTCCCAAACGAAAATGTGTTCAATATACAAGGGAATCATTAAAATATTGAAATCTTTCAAAAAATGAATAATTAAAAGGTTGGCATTTTTTTAGAAATTAAAATAAAATATAAATCGCCCATTAATTCTCATTTTTGATTCCTCATTTAATATAATAAATTATTTCTCAAAAGAAAATATATTCAATATACAAGAGAATCATTAAAATATTGAAATCTTTCAAAAAATGAATAATTAAAGGTTGGCATTTTTTTAGAAATTAAAATAAAATATAAATCGCCCATTAATTCACATTTTGATTCCTCATTTAATATAATAAATTATTTCTCAAAAGAAAATATATTCAATATACAAGGGAATCATTAAAATATTGAAATCTTTCAAAAAAATGAATAATTAAAAGGTTGGCATTTTTTTTAGAAATTAAAATAAAATATAAATCGCCCATTAATTCTCATTTTTGATTCCTCATTTAATATAATAAATTATTTCCCAAACGAAAATGTGTTCAATATACAAGGAAATCATTAAAATATTGAAATCTTTCAAAAAATGAATAATTAAAAGGTTGGCATTTTTTTTTAGAAATTAAAATAAAATATAAATCGCCCATTAATTCTCATTTTGATTCCTCATTTAATATAATAAATTATTTCTCAAAAGAAAATATATTCAATATACAAGGGAATCATTAAAATATTGAAATCTTTCAAAAATGAATAATTAAAAGGTTGGCATTTTTTAGAAATTAAAATAAAATATAATTCTCCATTAATTCTCATTTTTGATTCCTCATTTAATATAATAAATTATTTCTCAAAAGAAAATATATTCAATATACAAGGGAATCATTAAAATATTGAAATCTTTCAAAAATGAATAATTAAAAGGTTGGCATTTTTTAGAAATTAAAATAAAATATAAATCGCCCATTAATTCTCATTTTTGATTCCTCATTTAATATAATAAATTATTTCCCAAACGAAAATGTATTCAATATACAAGGAAATCATTAAAATATTGAAATCTTTCAAAAAGGAATAATTAAAAGGTTGGCATTTTTTTAGAAATTAAAATAAAATATAAAATCGCCTATTAATTCTCATTTTTGATTCCTCATTTAATATAATAAATTATTTCTCAAAAGAAAATATATTCAATATACAAGGGAATCATTAAAATATTGAAATCTTTAAAAAATGAATAATTAAAAAAAGGTTGGCTTTTTTTTTTTTTTTTAGAAATTAAAATAAAAATATAAATCGCCCATTAATTCTCATTTTTGATTCCTCATTTAATATAATAAATTATTTCCCAAACGAAAATGTGTTCAATATACAAGGGAATCATTAAAATATTGAAATCTTTCAAAAAAAATAATTAAAAGGTTGGCATTTTTTTAGAAATTAAAATAAAATATAATTCTCCCATTAATTCTCATTTTTGATTCCTCATTTAATATAATAAATTATTTCTCAAAAGAAAATATATTCAATATACAAGGGAATCATTAAAAATATTGAAATCTTTCAAAAAATGAATAATTAAAAGGTTGGCATTTTTAGAAATTAAAATAAAATATAAATCGCCCATTAATTCTCATTTTTGATTCCTCATTTAATGTAATAATTTTTTTTTCGAAACAAAAATACGCTTGATATACAAGGGAGTCGTTAAAATATAAAAATCTTTCAAAAATGAACAATAAAAAGATTGGCATTTTTTTTTTTTTGCAAATTAAAATAAAATATAAGAAAGACTGATGTTTCTGAGAGTTCTTCTTATATGTAAACATTAAAATTAAAAAGACTGACTACTTAAAAAAAAAAAATTAAAAAAAATTTATATCTTTTTTAAAAAAATTATTGCTGCAAATTCAGGTTATGGCATAAATTTAAAACGTTTAATCAAAAATAAATATCATGTTATATATTTCTTCGACAGATATTTCAAAACACACAGAATGAAATATATACATAATAAATAATGCCACCAATAATTTCAATAAATAATTACACAAATTTTACGTATATCTTAAAATAATTTCAATAATAAATCATCATGATAATTGATAATATTTTTTTATAAATTAAAAATTTTTTTAAGAATTGATAGAAATCAAGTAATATAAAAAAAAAAATTTAACTCAATTCCTACTTTTTTTCACCATATTTCAGAAAGCCCTTTTATAAATAAAGTTGAAATTTTCCTCTTACATCTAGCGCCATCTATTAGTAGATACATGCAACTTTAATCTAAAAAAAAAAAACTAAAATTAATTACTGAATTAATATTTGAAAAACTGTATTAACATCCAGTGTCATCTACTACAAGTTCAAAAAAATGTATTTGAACTTGAGTGGAGGAATAAAAATTATTTTATTATCGATTAAAAATTTGAATAAGACATATGTAGGGAAAGTGTGAACTAATAGTAGGAATTGGAAAATATGTCTTAATCTATATATCTCAGTTAATAAATTGTATTTAAAATTTGTAAATTTCTACACATTAATATTGTAGCCTGTTTTTCTCACGATAATGTTATTTGGCAAAATATATAAGAAACCCATCACTCGAATTTCACAGCAGACAGGCAGTATTACAAGCAGTATTGTGGGGTAGTTAGAGCTCCGTCGTCGATTTCAAATATCCCATCACGGAAGCAGCAACTTTGGATCAAAACCCAGATGTCTAAAGTGTGGAGGCCCCCATTTCTTAAAAGAATGTCATATAACAAGATTAATCGAAACACCAACATCATAAATTGTGGCAAGCAACGACACCTCGCCTCTTCTACCGAAACTGTATTTCCACATAACAGAACCTTCAACTCCAAAACAATATACGAATTCCAATAGACGACTCCAACTGCAGATGTAGCGGTCTGATGTTCAATTGACTAGCGCTCTGGCCTTTGGTTCCGAAGGCTTCAGGTTCGAATCCTGGCGGGGGCATAGGTGTTTGTTGGTGGTTCGGAATCAACATTAAACTGTAGGTCCCGGTCTGTTTAGCCTAGAATGTGCATATCTAGTGTGATATCTCCGCTACTGAAGATCCTACTTTTCTAAATAAAACTCTTTTCGTCCTGAAAGATTTTTCTGCATTAGTCCAACCTCTAGGATATATTTTATTAATATATAACAGACTCCTCGACTGCAGAAATCAAGCAGATAAACTACAAGTATTTTCAACTTTATTCGATTAAACCTCCAAATAGACTGACTTCTACAAAAGTATCAAAGATCACAAGCAACTCTCCTCGATCGTCAGAAGTGGTTAGCACTTCTGGCCTTTGGTACCACAGGCACCAATTCGAATCCTGGCGGAGGCATGGATGTTTGTGAGTGGTTCGAATTCACACTAAACTGTAGGTCCCGGTGTGTTTAGCCTAAAGTGTGCACAAGATGACAGTAGAGCGACAAACCAAACCAAACCTCGATCGTCAGCATTTTTAACTCACTTCTACCATGGCATCTCAAAGTACCCTCATCTCCAAAGCTCTTCACTTGCAAGACAGGAGTGAACGTACTCTGTTACACATCAAACTCAGAAAGCAAATATCGTAGGAATAAAGTAAAATAATTCCATGAATAAAGATCCTGTTTCCAGACTAGCACATAATTAATAAAATATTTATTCTTTTATGCATTTAAATAATAATATTTTTTATATATTATTAAAGGGCCTGAATGGCCGAGTGGCTAGCGCTCTGGTGGTACCACAGGTTTCGGGTTCTAGTCCTGACGGTGCCATGGATGTTTGTAGTGGTTCGAATCTACTTTTAAATCGTAGGTCCCGGTCCTAATAGGATCGTAGAGCGTTGCAGGGGCATTGTTATTCCGCGTCCGTATCTTCAAGTTACTCGCACCCCTGGTTATGCAAAGTGAGTAACGTCTGTGCAGCGCTTGCCTTAAGGTATCCAAGACCAAGCTGTCTAAATGTTTGCCAGCTGCATTGGAACAAAAAATATATTATTAATAATGTATTTTAATAATTTAATTAACTAATAATATTTTTTAGGGTCTGAATGGCTGAGTGGCTAGCCCTCTGGTGCTCGGTACCACAGGTTTCGGGTTCGGAATCCACTTTAAACCGTAGGTTCCAGTCTCATATGACTGTTGGCCTAGAGCTGACAGCCCTACCCAGTAAAAAGAAAAACGTCTCGAAATCTACCAGAAGAGGTAGACGGCCTTAGTCCACACTGGGCTGTTACTCCGATGATGATGAATATATATTATATATTATTGCAATATTAAAAAAAAAAATTGTAATTTTTGAATGCTTATTTTGCTACTTAACTGAACATGAATCATAATCTGCTTTAATCTGTCATCAAAATCTTTTGCGAAAATTACTTATCATATTTTTAAGTAAAATGGAGACAAAAACAAAATACCTGCACAAAATAGCTAGGAACAAAACAATGACCAACATCCACACTCTTTCCCTGCAATAATCAAGAAGAAGAAAATATCCTACAATCACTCTCGAGTGTTTTGATTAAACTTAATTTATACAAATACTTATCGACGGAATTTTCCCCTGCGTTGTACATAAAAAAAAAGAAACTGCATAAAGTCCTTTTGCTCAAATTGGTTAGTAAACAAATGCGAAAATGAAACTGAAGAATAATTTTATGAAGAGAAAGCTCCAGACTTTTAATCCTTATTACATATGTCAAAACTCTTTTTTGACCTTTGACCTTGCGTAAACTGTTTACAATACTTAAAAACAAAAACTAGCTGTATACTGATATCATCCCTATTCAATATTTTTGAACCAATAAAGTTTATCTTAAAGTGTTTTCCAATCTTTCAATGAAGTGCTTAAAGTTATGTTAATTCTATATAAATACACATATTGCCAATATTTTGTTTTTGTTTTGTTTGGAATGCAGATACTACAGTGCCCAAAAAGTAAGACCAATTACTTTCTTTTTCAAAACTCTTTATTTATTCTTCCAAATTTATTTCGTCGCCTTCAAAGTAATCCCCTTCGGACACAATGCCCTTATCCCAACTTTTTTTTCCAATACTCAATGCATGCTAAAAATCATCGGCAGAGATGGCCATTAAAGCGCGTGCCGATTCACATTGAATCTCTTCAATCGACTCAAAATGGCGTCCCCGGAATGGTCTTTTAAGTTTCGAATAGCCAGAAGTCGCACGGTGTGAATACGGTGGTTGTGGAAAAATGTGGGTTTCATTTTTGGCGAAAAAGTCACGAAGAAAGTGTGAGTTGGAGCATTCAGTGTTTTCGGTGCCAATCGAGATTTGATTCGTTTGAGGCCCAAAATTGAATTCACTGATCTTTTGAAATTCCAACATCATTAGCAAGGTCTTTAATTGTAAATCGACGGTTTGCAAGCCCCAAATCTTTAATTTTTGGACGTGAGCTTCGTCGGTTGAGGTGAATGGTCGACCAGAGGGCTTTTCGTCTTCAACGCGTTCTCTGTCTTCTTTGAACTGGTTATACCACTTCTAAACATTTCTTTTATATAGGAAAGCTCACCGAATGCCTTCTGCAACATTCTGTATGTTTCCGCAAACAAAATAGAATGCAAGTTCTTTGCTCAATTCATTCAGACATTTCAAAAAATCGCTGGAATCAGTTTCAGCGTCTCACAAAGCCCAGCTTAACTCAAACACGAATGAATATTTTGATGTAAAATTTCACACAGATATGAAGGACAGTGCCACCAATCTAAAAAAAGAAATTTATAATTGAAAATTGGTTTTACTTTTGGGCACAGTAGTATAATACAAATATTATCTAATGAATTTTTTTGTTTATTATTGAGATAAGTTAACTCTTTAAATAATGAGAGTGTTTATCAGATGCTTGTCATCAATACAGTTGCATAATTACAGAAACTAAAAATTGTAAGAATATTTTTTTTTTCTTTATGTGTTAGAATCTAATAACACATAAAGAAAAAAATATTTTTTTTTTTTTAATTGATAAGTATAGTGATAGTGATAATTGATAGTGATAATGCAGTAATTAAGTAAAAAATAAATTTGTTAATGAAATAGATCTGATAAGGTTAACAGAAAAAAAAAAATAAATGTTACATTTTTAAATATAAATAATGTTTCGTACATGAAAAAAGTTATGCAAAGGCAAGATAAATTTAAACAAAATTAATCAAGGTAACCTAGGTACATGAAGTTGTTGTTCTAATACAGCTGACAATACCGAGATAGTTAATCTTCATGCCATAAGCAAGGGCTGCACCACTGTTACTCTTTTTAGCACTACCTAGGGAGTTTGTTAGCTTGAAAGTAGGCTACGAACGCGAATAACACTACCCCCAAAATATCGGAAATATCAAAAATAATAATAATGCCCAAAGCAGAAAAGAAAATTTAAATATTCTTTCTTTATAATCAACAAAATCGTCATATTCATAAAGGTAACGACTGCCTTAATAAAATTTAGTGTTCTATAATTAAAGATCTCCATTAACTACAGAGACTCATACCTTTTCCATTTTAATTCCAAAATATAATCGGTAATTTTTTTAAATTAAGTACAAAAATCATCGGATTTGATGATCATCATAAATTCAGATAGGTGCCTTATGGCCGAATGACTAGCGTTTTGGCGCACGGTGCCACAGATTTCGGGTTCGAGTCCCGGTGGTGGCATGGATGTTTGTAGTGGTTCGGAATCCCCTTTAAATCGCAGGTCCCCGTCTAATAAGACTGTAGAACGTTGGGTGTTGTGCTGACAACCCTACCCGTAAAAAGAAAGCATCTACTCTTTTAGAAATGTGCCAGTAGGCATAATAATATAATAATAATAAATTCAGACAGCCTTTTGATGAGAGATCGCCCACCAGGAAGCTGATGAGCCCACTGATAATAATTGCAGAAAGTCCTTTATAAATAATTTTCAATCATTTTTTAAGTTTATCTGGCGCCATCTATGGGTAGATATATGCAACTTAAATCTAAAAAAACTAAAAATTAATGAATTAAATTTAATTACTGAATTAATATTTGAAAAACTGTATTCACATCCAGTATCATGCACTATAAGTTCAAAAATGTATTTGAACTTGAGTGGATGAATAAGAAGTATTTTATGAACGATTGAAAATTTGAACAAGATATATGTAGGGAGAGTATGAGCTAAAGAAGGAATTGATAAACAGCCATTACTCTCTGACTTGTATACTGCACATGAGATGTCATTTCCTAATATGGGCGCTACACTGAAAATAGAGAAACATCAAATAACTAACGATATACCAATAATTACCCCTATAATGATTATTTTCTAAAGCACAATGCAAAATATACATTAACTACTTGACAAGTTTATACAACTGTTAGTCTAATTCATGGATGATCACTCTGCGGCTTGGCGTGTTAAGATTTATGATTTTAAAGATGATAAAAAAATGCTGATCTTTTCACAAATCCTTTTCCCAATTTCTCTCAGAGAGGTTAATTGTTGCCCACCTGAAATCCAAATCTATATTACTATCAACACCTTACTACACTGAAAAGCAAAACTACAACTACAATTAATAAGAAATTTAATTTAATAGAAAGTGATCCAAATTATATTGAATTTTTTTTTTTTTTTTTTTGAAATTTTTTCACCCCCGTTTCTGCGCTTCGTCCTCTTGTACGCTGCAATCATTACCTCGATTACGGTTTTAATGTTAGCTGAATTTTTTCTTGTACTTCCGCGTCTCGTTTCCGACTCGCTGTAATTATTTTATTCTCTTTTTGGATTTTGCTTTTGTACTTTTTTTTTAATTTTTCTATTTTTTTATCAATATTTCTTTCTTTTTAGAACTTGACTTTTATTTTTTATTTAATTACTTATATATTATACACATAATCTTTTGTTTATGTGTTCCATTTACATTTTGGGCAAATTTCCATTTGTCTACCTTGCTGCTGTTCATGCATTGTATTTGCTCCTGACGTTCTCTACGTTAGAAGCTCTCGACTGCCACCATGCCAAACCATCAACATCTCCAAAGCACAAGAAAGGAATCGCCAACATAAAGAACAGCTTCCTTTTTCTGATTTGCTTATTCATGAACTGTATACTTTTCCTCATCTGAAGTTTTTCCAGGACAGTGGCCTGCGGCTGCCACTCATCATCTTCACCAATGCTCAAGAAAGAAATCGCCACCACAAAGAACAATTTCCTTTTGTCTACCTTGCTGCTGTTCATGCATTGTATTTGCTCCTAAAATTTACGTTCTCTACGTTAGAAGCTCTCGACTGCCACCATGCCAAACCATCAACATCTCCAAAGCACAAGAAAGGAATCGCCAACATAAAGAACAGCTTCCTTTTTCTGCTTTGCTTATTCATGAACTGTATATTTTTCCTCATCTAAAGTTTTTCCAGGACAGTGGCCAGCGGCTGCCACTCATCATCTTCACCAATGCTCAAGAAAGAAATCGCCACCAGAAAGAACAATTTCCTTTTTGTCTACCTTGCTGCTGTTCATGCATTGTATTTGCTCCTAAAATTTACGTTCTCTACGTTAGAAGCTTTGCCACCATACCAAACCATCAACATCTCCAAAGCACAAGAAAGGAATCGCCAACATAAAGAACAGCTTCCTTTTTCTGCTTTGCTTATTCATGAACTGTATATTTTTCCTCATCTGAAGTTTTTCCAGGACAGTGGCCTGCGGCTGCCACTCATCATCTTCACCAATGCTCAAGAAAGAAATCGCACCACAAAGCACAATTTTTTTTCTACCTTGCTGCTGTTCATGCATTGTATTTGCTCCCAAAATTTACGTTCTCTACGTTAGAAGCTCTGACTGCCACCATGCCAAACTCATCAACATCTCCAAAGCACAAGAAAGGAATCGCCAACATAAAGAACAGCTTCCTTTTTCTGCTTTGCTTATTCATGAACTGTATATTTTTCCTCATCTGAAGTTTTTCCAGGGCAGTGGCCAGCGGCTGCCACTCATCATCTTCACCAATGCTCAAGAAAGAAATCGCACCACAAAGCACAATTTCCTTTTGTCTACCTTGCTGCTGTTCATGCATTGTATTTGCTCCCAAAATTTACGTTCTCTACGTTAGAAGCTCTCGACTGCCACCATGCCAAACCATCAACATCTCCAAAGCACAAGAAAGGAATCGCCAACATAAAGAACAGCTTCCTTTTTCTGCTTTGCTTATTCATGAACTGTATATTTTTCCTCATCTGAAGTTTTTCCAGGGCAGTGGCCAGCGGCTGCCACTCATCATCTTCACCAATGCTCAAGAAAGAAATCGCCACCACAAAGAACAATTTCCTTTTGTCTACCTTGCTGCTATCTCATGCACTGCATTTATCTCCTCATCTGATGTTTTTCCCTGATAGAGGCTTGCGGCTACCTTGTAGCCAAGGAGCTTCGTTAAATACAAATTTGTTGAATATTGAATGTTGAAAATTTGTATCAACAAACAACTTTCCAATTTTACGCGATTTGGCAGTCAGATAGTGTTGTAGGTCTGAATCAGCATATGCTTGTGAACAAATATTTTCTATTATGAACATAATAAAATCTAAATAACTTCCGAAATCAATTGATATGTACCCAAAACTCCTAATTTTGCTACCGTTTTCAAGAACTAAAGCGGCCTGATAGCAAATTGGCCAGCTCTCAGGCTTTTTGTACTACAGGCTTCAGACTCGAATTCTGATAATGGCATGGATGTTTGTGAGTGGTTCAGAATCCACGTTAAATTGTAGGTCCCAGTCTGTTTATTCCAAAGAGTCCAAAAATTGACCGTAGAGCGACAAACCAAACCGAAAATAAAGAATTAATATAGATAACTTGGTAGAAAAACTACAGATTTAAAAGCAAAATTAATTAAGCACTGTCTGTTTAATAATTATTTAGAATTGAATATTTAAGTTATTCTTTTTTTTTATTTTAAGCATAATCTAACTGACTGAACCTTTAAAAAATGCTAATTATTAGCAAAACCTGAGTGTATACTTTTTTTTAAATCTGGCGGCCGAAGGGCCACAAGTTTGGAGTTCAAGTCCCGTCGGTGCCATGGTAGGCTTGTAGTGATTCATAATCCACTTTAAACCGTAGGTCCCGGCACAACATGAGCGTTGCGGGGGTATTTTTACTCTGCGTCCATAGCTACACCCCTGCTGGGTAGTGCTAAGTGAGTTAAAGTCGGTGCAGCCCTTGTTTGTGATATAAAAGACAACTGTCTAAGTATTTGCCAACTGCATTAGAAAAAAAAAATTTTAAATATCTACTATTCAGACTTACATGAAAAAAAGTGCTATTTGCGTAAAACCTCCCATAATCAACTTATAAAAACACTTTTCACCTTTTTATATTTTTCAGCATGTTTGAAAAGTTGGAAGTGGCATTAATAAATTTTTTTTCAGATAGTGGCACTCTTCCCCCAAAAAAATTGGCCCTCAGTGTAAACTAACCACTAAAAAAAAAAATTCAGCTTTTCAAAAAAAAAAAAAAAAAACCTTAATAAATCAACAACATGAAAGAAACGCAGTTGATCTTTTGAAAAAAGTTATACTTAGTTTTCATCACAACTAGTATGTCTATAATTTGATTTATTCAATTAAAAAAAAATAAATTGTTGTGCTAAACATTTTTCAAATAAAATTCATTTAAACTGACCAGTAAATTGTAGAAGTATAATTTTGGCGAGTTCAAAGCGGTGTTGTGTCAATATCAGCAATATATTTTTGTAAATATTTTTATATAATTATTGTATAATTCATATGCTATGTGCGTCCCTTGGAAGGAGATGTTTGTTTGTGTCTGCACCTGACCGGATGGGTCACAGCTGGGGGGTGAAGGGGATATATGTGGAAAGTATTTTAATTGGCAGGGGTCATAAACACTTCGAGGCCAGATGGTCAAGAAATCAGTTGATCAAGACGGGGATTTGGATTTATGGACGGGGTGCGTCTGCCCAACGGATATAGACTCTAATACGGTGTCGGCAACGCCCCCCGCCCCCTCCGAAAATGAACTAGAAAAACGGAGGCGATGGTCATCGTAAGGGAAAGAAAGAAAAGAGACGAGGAGCGGTACTCCGTAGCTTGAAGGAAGGTGGTTGATCGAGGCTGAGATGGTTGTACCAAGTCCAGCGTGAAATAGAGAGATTAGACTGGGAGTTTGACGGTGAATCGGAGTGGCTGGCATCCCTTGCATACTTCTATGAATTAGCTGGTGATCCCCTGGCAGCAGCGTGACAATAAAACTGCAAAAATGTGTGTTATACAAGCAGAAAGAAAAAAATTATATACCGATCTTCAGTTTTACCTAAAAAAAATATTAAACAACTGTACCCCAGAACCAATTTTAATATATGTCACGGGGGGGGAAATCCCAGTTTAAAAAAAAAAAAAAACAATAAAACATTCTCATACCGAAAAACATTTTATTGACTCCCACAACTAAAAATACAAAAATCTAACAGCCTTACCCAATTACTCAAAATTTAGGAAAAACCACCTTGATAGAATATTGCATAGTCATACGGAGATTTTCGATACGAAACCAAATAAAAACAATACTACTAATATTAATAATAATAAACCCTAACACATGAATAATCTACAATCACACTTAAAAACAACCTCCTATTCTCTAGTACAAAACCTCTTCACATTGCAAAATCCCAAGACAAAAATTCTTCTCGACGCTCCCCTATTTGGCTGTCACCTATTTTGTACTATTTAAATCGTTTCAAGAAGTACACTCTCAATTTAAGGCAGAACGGGATAAATTAAAAATAAATAAAATAAAAAAAAATAAATATAAATAAAAGTGTCGAAAAAATATAACACTAAGTTGTAAAAAGTGAAGATAGACCCAAATTTTACATTGAATTGCAACGTTGAGAAAAGAAATTATTTCACAAAACCCATTGCATTCCGCGGTCTCAAATTATATCTATGAGATACGGCTATTTGCGCGGAAGAAGAGTTAGGGAGAAATGGTCATCTACTGCTTGAGGGGGGTGACTCGCCTACCCCAAAACTGTGATCTTTCCTTACCAGGACCTCTTCAGGATAACCCCAATTCTGATACGGTCTACAAAAGGGAGGGAACTGATTTAGTGCCTCATTATCAACATTCTCGTGAGTGTCATCAATCTTTTGACTGTTTGTTCGTCTAAACTTACGTCGGGGAAAATCTCCTCACTGCGACTTTAACCAATCTGTTAAGATGAACTCTTTGCTTATTTATGGGTTTGTTTACGTGTTGTATTTCGAACATCACGGGGAAACTATTTTATGACTCTAAAAGGACCATCATTTAATTTAGCCAACTTCTTTGAGGTGTGAATTCTTATTTTTGGTGCGTGTAAGTATACTAGATCTCCGACCGAAATTTGTTTGGACTTAGGTAACTCAATTTGGTATTTACTAACTTCCTCAGCTGATTTTTCTACACTTTCTTTTTCAAGTCACGCTGCTGCCAGGGGGATCACCAGCTAATTCATAGAAGTATGCAAGGGATGCCAGTCACTCCGATTCACCGTCAAACTCCCAGTCTAATCTCTCTATTTCACGCTGGACTTGGTACAACCATCCCAGCCTCGATCAGCCACCTTCCTTCAAGCTACGGAGTACCGTTCCTCGTCTCTTTTCTTTCTTCCCCTTACGATGACCATCGCCTCCGTTTTATAATTCATTATCGGAGGGGGCGATTGCCGACACCGTATTAGAGTCTATATCCGTTGGGCAGACGCAAACCCGTCCATAAATCCAAATCCCCGTCTTGATCAACTGATTTCTTCACCATCTGGCCTCGAAGTGTTTTATGACCCCTGCCAATTAAAATACTTTCCACATATATCCCCTTCACCCCCAGCTGTGACCCATCCGGTCAGGTGCAGACACAAACAAACATCTCCTTCCAAGGGACGCACATAGCATATGAATTATACAATAATTATATAAAAATATTTACAAAAATATATTGCTGATATTGACACAACAGCGGCTAAAAAAAAAAGTGAAAAATGTTTACTTATTATTTATTCGTTTAAAAATTACTAATTTCTGTTGTAACATATGACTTTATTGGAAATCAATCCATTGCAATAAGGAGCACTCTGGCGCTCAATCGCACAGGTTTCGGGTTCGAGTCCCGGCAGTGCCGTAGATGTTTGTAGTGGTTCGGAATCCACTTTAAACTGTAGGTCTCGGCCTAATAGGACTTTAGAGCGTTGGGCATAGAGCTGACAAAACATACCCCGACAAAAACAAACATCTGCTGTCTCGAAATTTGCCTGTAAGCAGACGGTCTTGACTCTTCACAGGGCTGTCGATCCACTGATTATTATGATGATATTAAAAATATTTGTTGTTTAAATCATTTAATTTATGGTGAGAAAGTAAAAAACCAATGGTTAATTCATGGTAAAGTAAAAAAAACAATTAATCTCCCCAATTTAGCTATCAGTGTGAAAATCTAGAATAGATCTAGAGGCTGACATGGCCTTAGATTAATTATAAACCCTTAATGATGATAAACAAGAATTTATTAGTGTGAATGAGCGGTATGAAGAATAGTTCAACCACTGAGTGTGGGAAAAATTTGCTGCAAACGTAAAAATCATATTAAACCAGCATAATTGGAGGGAAAGTTATTTTTCAAAATGTTTTTTTTTTAATTATCTTCTGGAACTGTTAAATTATATTTGTAAAATTCTTACTTCGCTCCACGTATATCTCACTAGCACCCATAACAAATAATTGATTCGTCCGATCAGCACATTCGGTGACAGATCTGTAAATGACTAATGAAAACAACAAGTATTATGGAACATTTTTGTATTCCTTCTTGAAAGTTTCAGCCGTACATAAAAATTTCAATAGTTACAGTTGGAGTTAGTGGATGTTCAATTTTCAAATAATTAGAATTTTTATTCTTGTGCTCTATTAATCAAGCCTCTGTGCTACTCTTTTGATTTTTGTTTTACTTATATGTAAAGTCGGAATTTTAATAACATTTGATTTATAAATAATTCATTAATCGTGAAAAAAAGTTGGGTTTTTCTGATACGTGTATATATTTTATTTTTAGAATGCTATAAAAAAAAGTTTTCCATAAAATTTACTTAAAAATTTCAATGAAAAGAAAAAAAAAAAAATTCACAAACACAACTTTTATTGAATGACTATTTGATACACTAAATACAACTGAATAACATTAACTAGTAATATATCCATTCGTTAACGCATAATTTTCTTTAAAAACAATTAATAACATAAAAGTGTTTTTTTGCTTATATACATACAATACATTTCTGAACAACAATGTTCTGCGACAAGAATTCAGTTAAAACAAATAATTAGCAATCTCTACATTTTTTAAAATTTCAACATCACTTTTGTTAACCGTAAATGAGTAAATTATGTTGAAATAGTAATATTTTTTTTATTATTACCATTTCAACATCATTTACACAAATTAAGAATAAGCTGAACAAAAATTTATTACTTCAACCTCATTTATAAAAATTAAAAATAATCCGCACAAACAATTATTATTTCAATATCATTTACAAAAATTAAGAATAATCCATGCAAAAAAAATGTTTATTATCATTTTAACATCGTTTATAAGAATTAAGAATAATCCATACAAAAAAATGTTTTTTATTATTTTAACATCATTTATAAGAATTAAGAATAATCCGAACAAAAAATTTATTATTTCAATATTTATTACACAAATTAAGAATAATCCGAACATTTTTTTTATTATTTCATCATCATTTAAAAAAATTAAGAATAATTCTAATAAAATTTTTCATTGTTATTTCAACATTATTGGCACAAATTAAGAATAACTCGAACAAAATATTTGTTATTGTTTCAATATCATTTCTAAAAATTAATAATAATCCAAACAAAAAATGTATTATTTCAACATCATTTACACAGTTTAAGAATAATCCGAGCAAAAATTTGTTATTTTTATCATTTACATAAATTAAAAATAATCCAAACAAAAAAAGTATTGTTATTTCAATATCATTTACATAAATTAAGAGCAATCCATACAAAAGATTTTAACTATTATTTAAACATCATTTATAAAAATTAAGAATAATCCAAACAAAAAATATTATTTTTGTGTTAACATCATTTACACAAATTAAGAACAATCCGTACAAAAAATTTTTTTATTATTTCAACATCATTTCAAAAAAGAATAATTAGAACGAAAATTATTACTTCAACACTATTTACACAAATTAAAAATAATTCGAACAAAAAAAAATATTATTTCAACATCATTTACAATCAGAATAATTCGAACAAAAACTGTGTTTTTATTTCAATATCATTCATAAAGATTACGAACAATCCGAATAGCACATTTTTATTATTAATTCCACATCATTTTAAAAAAATTAAAGAATAATTCCATTTTCGGCCTCACCGAAGAGTCTGACCCTGTATCTTCCGACTTATCAATATTTACATAAATTTGTAAACTATAAAACACTAAAACATATATTCCGTGGTTCATATCTCATAAAAATTGTGGCTTGTTAAACACCATCATCAACAACAGAACATATTGAAACTTAAACAACAATTGATGCCAGTACTTATAGAAGGGAATAATAACCTGTATGTCCGATTTTTGTCAGTAAATAAAACTGAATTGTACTTAAGTTATCATTTGTTAAAAATAATAACTGTTGCATTTATTGATAACTGTTACTTTTTGCATACATTTTACTTTGATAAACATATATATGAATTCAGAAGTTAAATTAACATCTTTCGAAGTGTTCAATTAAATTAACGTCCTTCAACCACATTAAGATAAACATGTAGGGAATTCCAGAAATTAAATTAACATCCTTTGAAGTGTTCAATTCCTATCCTTCAGCCACATTAAAGTAAACATGTAATAATTCCAGAAGTTAAATTAACATCCTATGAAGTGTTCAATTCACATCCTTCAGCCACTTGAAGATAAACATGTAATAATTCCAGAAGTTACATTAACATTCTTTGAAGTGTTCAATTAACTTCATAACTTTAAAATAAACATATGGGAATTCAGAAGTTAAATTAACATTCTTTGAAGTGTTCAATTCACATCCTGCAACCACATTAGCATAAACATGTAGGAATTACAGAAATTAAATTAACATTCTTCGGAGTTTTCAATTAACATCCTGCAGCCACATTGAGATAAATATATGGGAATTCCAAAAGCTACATTAACATTCTTTGGAGTGATCAATGAACATCTTGCAGTCACATTAAGATAAGAATGTAGAATTCCAAAGTTACATTAACATTCTTTGGAGTGTTCAATTAACATCCTGCAGCCACATTAAGATAAACATATGGGAATTCCAGAAGTTAAATTAACATCCTTTGAAGTGTTCAATTAACATTCTACAGCCACGTGAAGATAAACGTAGAATTCCAGAAGTTAAGTTAACGTCCTTTGAAGTGTTCAATTAACATTCTTCAGCCACATTAAGATAAAAATGTAGAAATTCCAGAAGTTAAGTTAACGTCCTTTGAAG
Organism: Caerostris extrusa; assembly: GCA_021605095.1. Taxonomy (NCBI): domain Eukaryota; kingdom Metazoa; phylum Arthropoda; class Arachnida; order Araneae; family Araneidae; genus Caerostris; species Caerostris extrusa. Next base: position 26,785 of record BPLR01010390.1, on the reverse strand, counting down.
TGTTCAATTAACATTCTTCAGCCACATTAAGATAAAAATGTAGAAATTCCAGAAGTTAAATTAACGTCCTTTGAAGTGTTCAATTAACATTCTTCAGCCACATTAAGAGAAAAAATGTAGAAATTCCAGAAGTTAAATTAACGTCCTTTTGAAGTGTTCAATTAACATTCTTCAGCCACGTGAAGATAAACGTAGGAATTCAGAAATTAAATTAACATCCTTTGAAGTGTTCAATTAACATTCTTCAGCCACATTAAGATAAACATGTAGAATTCCAGAAGTTAAATTAACGTCCTTTGAAGTGTTCAATTAACATCCTTCAGCCACATGTAAGATAAACATGTAGGAATTCCAGAAGTTAAATTAACGTCCTTTGAAGTGTTCAATAAACATTCTTCAGCCACATTAAGATAAAAAATAAAAATTCCAGAAGTTAAATTAACGTCCTTTGAAGTGTTCAATTAACATTCTTCAGCCACATTAAGATAAACATGTAGAAATTCCAGAAGTAAAGTTAACGTCCTTTGAAGTGTTCAATTAACATTCTTCAGCCACATTAAGATAAAAATGTAGAAATTCCAGAAGTTAAATTAACGTCCTTTGAAGTGTTCAATTAACATTCTTCAGCCACGTGAAGATAAACGTAGGAATTCCAGAAATTAAATTAACATCCTTTGAAGTGTTCAATTAACATTCTTCAGCCACATTAAGATAAACATGTAGGAATTCCAGAAGTTAAATTAACGTCCTTTGAAGTGTTCAATTAACATCCTTCAGCCACATGTACGATAAACATGTAGGAATTCCAGAAGTAAAATTAACATCCTTTGAAGTGTTCAATTATCATCCTTCAGCCACATGTAAGATAAACATGTAGGAATTCCAGAAGTTAAATTGACATCCTTTGAAGTGTTCAATTAACATCCTTCAGCCACATGTACGATAAACATGTAGGAATTCCAGAAGTAAAATTAACATCCTTTGAAGTGTTCAATTAACATCCTTCAGCCACATGTAAGATAAACATGTAGGAATTCCAGAAGTTAAATTGACATCCTTTGAAGTGTTCAATTAACATCCTGCAGCCACATGTAAGATAAACATGTAGAATTCCAGAAATTAAATTAACATCCTTTGAAGTGTTCAATTAATATCCTTCAGATCAATGTTATATAATAAGTGTTGGAAAGGGGTAAATCAATGTTATATAACAGAGAAGAAGGAATTTAAATGTTACATAAAAGAATAGAAAAGGATTGCACTGTTATACAACAGTATAGAGGGTTTCAATTTTATACAATAAATGGCATTTTCATGCTGATTTTCAGAATATTATACATCAAGAATATTTTCCTCTCGAAAAAAAATTAAAATACTGTAATTTCTGGCCTAAAATCCACTGAATACAAGTTAAAAATTTTACAATGGCCTGTTGAGCAGTACAAGTTCATCCCACGAAATTTTCATTAAAATTCTCGAAAATAATTTCCATAAAATATGTTCGATAAGTATAATGCTTCTTTTTTTCACCATGGTTCTTTCGAAGTTATTCTTTTTATACGAATGTTTCATATTACTGATGTATCAAAAATGCTTTTTAAAATCTGAAACTATGATATGATAATTTAAGATCTCTGTCACAAGAAACAGGTCTTAATATTAAATCACATAATTTCTTTTTTAGAGATTTTTTTAAGCCAAAACAATACGAATGCGGATTTTAGGCGAGATCTTACGTTACAGGAAATTAATGCACGAGCAGCTTGTGTGAGATCAAAAATGGCATGCATCAACCATGCAAGGAAAATATGCAGCCCTTTCATCAAAATATTTGATGTCCCGATTCAGATCTTTGACCACAGGGAAGCCAAGCCATCCATGGAATTGAAAGAGATCTTCTCCAGGTTCACTGCGCTCCTTATGAGGGCCTCCATGCCAGCTCTGCTGAGATTGCACTGGTATATCTGGAGCAGCTTGAGCTTCGACAGAGAGTTCGAAGCCAGAATTTTCCCAGCAAATAGTCATCCAAATAGAAAGCAAAGAAAAGGGACAGTTCTTCAAGATTCACGCAATTCTTCAGCATGTAGTAGAGACTGTCCTTGTCGCTGTTGAGGATACTCAGTTTCTTCAGCTTCTTCAGACTGGGGTAATCCACCTGTTTTCCTTCGACCACGGAATTTCCAAAGACCCCAAACGTTTCCAGGTTGTCGCAGTGTTTGCATATGACATTGACGGGAAACCTCAGATGGAAATCTTCCAGAGGTTTTTCGATCAGCAAGTACTTGAGCTTGTGTCCGACTTTAGAGAGGAGGGTGATGATTTCCGGCAGGCAGAAGGAATCGCAGAACTTGAAATTCAAGTTGAGGAAGGTGAGATTGCTCAGATAGGGAAGGAATTTCAAACTGTCAATGTGAATCACTTCCATCACCAGCTTTTCCACGAAGGGACACATAGCGACGGACGTTTGGATTAGTTTAGGAAAACGGGTTTTGTAAGCGGCAGAATAATCCTCCTTGTCGTCTTCGACATGAAATCTGTGGGAGATTCCCCAAAAGCAACTCCTCAACGCAAATCGAGCGGGAGGGTTTGGTAAACAGTTCAGGAGCTGCGTTATCGCCATTGAAGTATCAAGAAGTCCAACGGAAGTTAATTTGGGGCATCTGAAGAGAAGATGCGCAACGACGGGGAAGATCTTGAAGCAGTTGGCGGAACTGAGACACATGGAGAATACTTCGAGGTCTCTCAGAGACCCAATGTCCACAATCTTGTTTTTGTAGTGTTCGAGAACCTGTTCACTGTTCAAGTGAAATCTCAGACTTCGTAGGTTTCTGCAGGTTTTCAAAGAAGTCGGTGCTGAAGAGAGCTTCCGTGTGAAGATCTTCCAAGTTGGGGCATCGGTCGATCAAAATTCGAGAAGCAGCTTCATTGTACTGTAGGTGGATCGGCGTGCTGAGAGAGCGCACTGATGGCCACATGCGTCCGATCATCATACGAATCAGTGACATGCAGTCCACGTGACAGACCCTCTGAAAGTGCTTCTCATCGGCACTCAGATTCGCCAGGTACTCATCGTCGAAGAGGTCTTTGTAACGGGGAATGAAATTTGTTCTCGTGTTGAACTTGTAGAGGTCCAACTGCTTCGGTTGCCCGCTGTTCAGCAAGAAAAAATCTCATGGGCACGCGGTCGAGCATAGATGGGGAGTGAGAAAGTCAGCTTCACCAGATCATCGTAGATGCTCTTTGGAATCAGTTCAAGAGGATTTTCTTCGAATCTGCGCCATATCCCTACCCTCAGTATTTCGACAATTTGCCGCAGGCTTAAATCGTACAAAGAAGGTGGATTCATTGCAAAATCTGAAAAAAAAAAAAAAAACAATTCAGCTAATTTAAGAGTGAAATATGCGTAGTCAAATCTAAAGGAAATTCCACATTTAACAAAATAGTTCAACACAAAAACATGTTATGTATAGGGGATTATAATTAAAGTCCCACTTTCAAAATGCTGTCAAAAAAAGAACCACTCGTCACAATGAGTTAAAATTTGAACTGAAGTCACTTGAAGAAGGAGGTAACGGTGCGCCAGCAAAAAAGTACCAAAGTGTATTAATAGATGGCTCTGTAAGCGGCATAAAGAAAGTGAATTCGGCTGTCAGTGATATTTTGAATCGAAATGACAACGTATTTGGCAGGAATTGCACTGTAGTGTTAAATGTGCTTGATTGTTTCAGTTTTTTGACTGAGACAAAAATTACTTTCAAATCATTCAACACTGTTAACTGTTAATGGAAGACCCATCCATCCACAACCAAGGTCATACCAAATAGGATGAAAAAATTGGTGGAAATTTTGGAATTGGTGAAATTCTTTTGACACCATTTTGAAAATGGTGTAAAACAAATTCTCTAAAAATTCTCTAATCGAAACGCCTGGCATACATTAGAGAGTTTTTGCATAACGTTTTTTTATCGTCCGATATTTTTCTTCCTAGCGCGCATGCTCATAGGAAGGGCTCAGTAGTGCAGTATTACAGATACGCATGCGCAATAGGTACAATATTTTCTATGAGCATGCGCGCTGGGAAAAAATATCGGACGATAAAAAACGTTATGCAAAAATTTTCCATCAAATTTTAAATCAAACATTAATTTCCTCAACTCAAAAGTAAAAATTGAGAGATTTCAAACATGGAAGAAACATTCTCTAATCAAAACGCCCGGAATACATTTATCCCTACAACCGATTCTGGAACTTCTATTCTGGACATTATCATATACAAGATAGACAATTATTATATGGGTGAAACACATCGAAAATTTTCCCATCAAATTACATACTAAACATAAATTTTCTTAACTCAAAACTTACACAAAAAAAAAACAGCAATCAATTTAAAACATCAAGAATATATTTATTTCTATTTTTCTAAAACTTGATGGCTATCAGCAAAGGCATAATATGCCATGAGCAAAAACATTTATTACTCCTCATATATGGTTAAAATGCATTGAAAATGCATATAGCCCATATAATAAATGGGTTATATACATCTTCATTTTCATCTATATGCATTAAATATATTCAAATATAAATTTTCTCACCGCAAAAATTAAAAAAGAAAAGAAATATTTCAAAAGAGGAAAAAAATGTCTAATTGAAACACTCAACGATAAAATCGATCAATTCTATCGTTTCTAAAACTTGTTGATATCTGCCAGTTAAGACATAATATGTCAAGAACATTTATTATGTGAGGGAAATAAAAGTCGAAAATTGTCCCATGAAATTACATATTAAACATTGATTTTCTTAACTCAAAACTACAAAAAAAATTAATTAATTTATAAATAAGAGTGATTTTTAAAAAGTTGGGAAAAAAACAGCAATCAGTTTGAAACACGAAGAATATATTCATTTCTATCTTTCCTAAAACTAGTTGATATCTGTCAGCTAAGACATAATACGTAGTGAGCAAGAATATTTAATATATGGATAAAATACATCGGATGTTGTCCCAACAAATCTTATATCAAACATAAATTTCCTCAAGTCAAAAATAAATTTAGAAAATAAACATTTCAAAAAGAGAAAAAAATGTCTAATTGAAACACCCAACTGTAGAATCGATCAATTCTATCTTTTCAAAAACTTGTTGATATGTGTCTATTAGGACACAATATGCCTTGAGCTAGAGTATTTATTGCATGTTTGAAATACATCGAAAATTTTTCCATCAAATTTTCCATCAAACATTAATTTCCTCAACTCAAAATTTAAAAAGAGTGATTTCAAACGATTTCAGACATTCATACATCGATTTCATAGATTCATCCCTTCTGTCGATTCTGAAACTTGTTGATTGTTGTTGACGACACAATATGTCCGCCAGCGAACTTAATGCGCAACAACTGACAGAGATCCAAGAACAAAATCCAAACAAATCCAAAGAACAGCAAATCCAAAACTCCACAAACATAATCACAAGCGAGATATAAAATTCATTAACACTTACTCAGAATCCAAGTGACAAGACGGTAATTTTAGTCAAGAATACTTAACGAAATTGAAACACTTAACGTTAGAATCGATCAATTCTATCGTTTCTGAATCTTGTTGATATCTGTCACCTAAGACAGAATATGCTGTGAGTAATAACATTTATTATATGGGTAAAATACATTGAAAATTGTAACATCAAATCTTATATCAAGTATAAATCCATCAAGTATAAATCCATCAATCTTATTTCAAATATAAATCCATCAAATCTTGTATCAAATATAAGTTTTCTCAACTCAAAACTAAAAAGGAAAAGAAACATTTCAAAAGAGAAAAAAATGTATAATTCAAACCTGTGGAATTACATATATAATTTCCATAATTCTAAATCTTGATATCTATCTACTAGGAAACAGTATGTTGTGAGCGAGAACATTTACCATATGGATGAAATACAGTGAAAAAATGTAACATCAAGTTTTACATCAAACACTAATTTCCTCAACTCGAAATTTAAAAAAAAAAAGTGATTTCAAACGATTTCATACATTCATACATCGATTCCATACATTTATCACTTCTACCGATTCTGAAACTTGTTGATTGTTGCTGACGACACAATATGTCCGCCGGAGAACTTAATGCGCAACAAATGTCAAAGAAAACAACACATTCAAAATACATAAATACACGCAAAATATGAATTTCATTAACACTTACTTTTGAATCCAGTGACAAAATGGTACTTTTTGTCAAGAATACGGTTGAATTTGGAGGATATTGTCCGCTAAAACTCACTGAAGAACAACCAACGCATTAACTGCAGTAGACAGGTGATGTCGTAAACCACAGCAATTGCTTCCTGGGGTAGTACGACCAAGGATGAGTAAAAATCGATACTTTGCTTCCAGTATCCATCTGCATTAATCGCCTCCTCATCACAACCTGTCCCCCCTCGCAAATAAATCCAAGCTACCCAAGGGGAAATCGAACTGCGCATGTGCCGGAGTTGTTTTGAAATCCCAGCGATGGTCGATTTTCTCCAGGACCGCAGACGGTACTATTATAGCTCTGGATTAAAAATAAAACGTCGTTTTACTGTTTTCTGCAAAGTTCTTAATTCGTAAATTGATTTAAAAAAAAAAAAAAAAAAACAAATTTATTTATTATTTAAATCAAAATTGCATTTAATTTTAAAAAATAATAATTTAATATAATTAATAAATTAAATAATAATAATTTTAATTTTAAATAAATTTAATTTAAAAAAATCCAGTTAAGATTTATTTTAATTTTGTTTTTCATTTTAAAAAGTAATGGAGTTACTTGCATGAACCGTGCATTTTTTTTTTTTTTTTTTTTTAATTGAAAAATTCAAATAACTACTTTGCTATCGCTGTTTTATACTACTGTGTCCAAAAAAATAAGACTAATTATTTTATTTTTTTTTTCAAAAACTCTTTATTTATTCTCCCAAATTTATTTCATCGCCTTCAAAGTAATCCCCTCCGGACACAATGCACTTATGCCAACTTTTTTTCCCATCCTCAATGCATGCTGAAAGTCATCGGCAGGGATGGTCTTCAAAGCGCGCCGATTCACGTTGAATCTCTTCAGTCGACTCAAAACGGTGTCCTCGGGTGGTCTTTAGAGTTTAGGGAAAAGCCAGAAGTCGCCCGGTGTGAATACGGTGGTTGTGGAACAATGTGGGTTTCATTTTTGGCGAAAAAGTCACGAAGAATCAATGCAGTGTCAGCTGGCGCATTCAGTGGTTTTGGTACCAATCGTGATTTGACGCGTTTGAGGCCCAAAATGGTATTGATAGATCCTTTTGAAATTCCAACATCAGCAGCAAGGTCTCTAATTGTAAATCGACGGTTTGCAAGCACCAAATCGTTAATTTTTTGGACGTGAGCTTCATTGGTTGAAGTTGATGGTCGACCAGAGGGCTCTTCGTCTTCAATGAGTTATTCAATTCTTTGAACTGTTTTTATCACTTCTAAACATTTCTTTCCGATACAGGAATGCTCATCCAATGCCTTCTGCAGCATTCTATACGATTCCGCAAACAAAATTGAATGCAAGTTCTTTTCTCAAATAATTCACATTTCAAAAATCGCCGGAATCAGTTTTAGCGTCTCACAGAGCCAAGTGTAACTCAAACACTAATGAATATTTTGACTTCAAATTTCGCACAGATGTCAAGGGCAGTGACAGCAACTCAAAAAAAGAAAAACAAATTGAAATTCCATAAGCCACGGGAATTTTAAATTGAAAATTGGTCTTACTTTTTTGGCACAGTAGTAATTTAATATATGTAATTAATAAATTAAATAATAATCATTATAATTTTAAATAAATTTGTTTTAAAAAAATCAAAATATTTATTTTGATTTGGTTCTTTTATTTTAAAATATTATGCAGCTACGTGCTTATACCGTACATTTTTTTTTTTTTTTTTTTTTAATTTGCAAGTAAAAATTGTTGAAAATTGCAAGTAATTATTTTGCAACGCTGTTTTGTATTCTATTACATTTTAAATAGCAAATAATGTTTTGCATATAAATGCATATTTTTTTTTCTTTGTACATTACATGCTAATTATTTGCACTATTAATTTTTATTAATAGTGCCAATTAATTTTAAATTTAAAACACAAATTCATTTTAACTTTATTTTATTTAATTAATTTTTATTAATAATACATTAATTTTTTCCCCCTTTGCATTTCAAATACCGCGTAATTCTTTTGCAATCGATTTTTTTCTTAACTCTAAAGCAAAACAAAAATTATTTTGCAAATTTTAACATATTTTTTTCATTGCTTCTTAAATATAAATTATTTTGGAATATTTGCAATCAAATGGTATGCCACTTTGCTATGTAAATTAGCAATTTGAATAGTAAATAGGTTTTTGTTTTTGTTTATTTTAATAAAATTATTTCTCGTTATTAGCTTAAATATTTGCTCTTTAATTACCTGCAAATATAAAAATGCATGCATGTGTGTGTGTGTGTGTGTGTGTGTGTGTGTGTGTGTGTGTGTGTGTGTGTGTGTGTGTGTGTGTGTGTGTGTGTGTGTGTGTGTTTTGTGTGTGTGTGTGTGTAACTGTTTTTTGCAGTCTTGTTTTAGAATTTACACATGCAAATAATATTTTTCATTCATGGTGCAAGTAGCATTTTGCATTTAATTAAATTTTTGGCAAAACAGCAGAGTACAGAGTTTCCTAAAACGAAATATACCAAACACAAAACACGATTAAACATAACGAACGCTAACCTGCAGCACGCGTTACTATGTGCAAATACCCAAATTGCGATCGATATGCAAAAGCTAAGGGAAAGAGTGGAGAAACACATATCGTACTTGTGAAATAAATATTGTTTAATGATTTCATTTTTTTTTTATTTCGTTAATATTATCTTTTTATATTTCATTTTTATTGTTATATACGTCTTAACAACGTGCGTTTAGTATCATTATTATTATATTATCTAATTTTGTATGCGAGAATAATATTAAACACAAAATAATAACTCATTGTGTTTCAATTTTTCACTCCAAAAAATGTCTATAGTGGGTCCATCTCTAATATGGGATAGATGACTTTATATGTGGCACGCGTGGTTATGATGCATTTCCAGAGTGGCCAGCAAGATCATTTGTAATTTAATTCTGGCCACCTCTGCTTTAATCATTGATGGCTTTTCTTAATGATTTCACACCCGCCCCCTGTTCAATTTTTATTTAATGTCCCCAAATACATTTCAGACTATTATTACTACAATATCTGTAAAAAACCATATTATGCACACACTATTTAATGCTTTTGGAGCGACGTAGTATGGCTATAAATCTCAATATTTATATTCATACTCGACCTAGCATATGTGACGTCGTATGCAATTTTGCAAATTCCAGAAAATGAATTAGGAGTAGACAGTGATTTCTTTTACAACGAAGAACAATTTAAAGACAATATCTTTTGTGAGAATACTAAATAACATGAGTTAATTAGTTTGGGGGAGGCGGGGGGATTAGCGTCGCCTACAACTATTGATGGCATTTGTGAAAGTGAAATTTGGAGTGATGATGGTTTTTTTTTATTTTTATTTTATTTTTTTTTCTCTTTTTTTTTTTCATTATTGCCATGTAGGAAGGAATAACAGAAATTAACTGTTGTTGAGTACTGTGCACGTGACTGCAGTTTTCAAGAAAATTTTGAAAGCAACGGTTCACTAATCACTAGCGCCACCTACTAAAATGAGATGTCGGATCAACTACGTATATCAAGAACAGAAAAACTATCGTAATATTCCTTTTGTTTATGTAATTGTCAGCTATATGATTGTTTCGAGCCTATGTATCGTCTCCGTGATTAAAAACCTTTAAACTAGCGCCACCTACTAAAAATGAGATGTCGGATCAACTACGTATATCCAGAACAGAAAAACTATCGTAATATTCCTTTTGTTTATGTAATTGTCAGCCCTATGATTGTTTCGAGCCTATGTACCGTCTCCGTGATTAAAAACCTTAAACAAGCGCCACCTACTAAAATGAGTTCGCGGATCAACTAAGCAAAGCACAGACCAGTGATCGTAATAATCCTAGAATATCTACTTTTGTTTATGCAATTGTCATCCGCATAATTTTTTTGCGACTATGTATCGTCACCGTGATTTAAAACCTTTTTATACATGGACGTCTCTTCATCAAAGAAACGTCCTTCTAATTAAGTCCTCATATATTCCTTTCACGTACCAAAAGGTAAAATTTCCACATAAAATATATTTCTTCACAGAAATAAATAAAAGTGGTAAAATGTATAAAAAAAATTACTTACTAAGTATATCGTTGGTAATAGAAGTATTTTCTTTTTCTCACTATATATATATATATATAAAATCCACTTTAAACTGTAGGTCCCTGTCTGATATGAAAATTTATATAATTGCGTGTTATGTGATCGATTCGCGCCTAGGCATCATCACCTTGATTAAAAACCTTGTCTCCCTATCAAAGAGACATCCTTCAAATCCGAGCTTCATTATGTCATCATTGAATTGTCGTCTTTACAGGATATCGGAGTGCCCTGGCCCCGAAGGGGCCTAAAACCCTATCTGCATCTGAGAAACATTGATGAAGAAAAAAAACATTGATAGTTAAAAGGAGGTGAAGTGATTTAAGAGCAATGTCCCATGTTAAAATACATACACTCATGTCCATAAATTAAGGATAATTCAGAATCACACAAAAATTGAACTCTCAAATAAAAATTTCACCTGTAGAATTATCACACACATCTTGAAGAAGAATATGCAAATCACAGGAAACCACCAGATGGCGCGGAGAGTACGTCACAATGACGAGAGTGTAAGAGAGGGTATATAAGGAATGGTGGCAAAGAAGTAAAATTCTTCACAAGCGCTTTAAAAGCCTTTTGGTGCAATAACCGCATAGTTATGGCACAAAAGAAGCATTTGGATGATTTTTTACGTGGTAGAATTATCGGACTACTGGAATGTGGACGTACCCAGATGGAAGTATCCGAGGAACTTGGAATCGCCCAGAGTGTCATCTCCAGGCTTTCGCAACGATTCTAAGATGATTGTAATGTGAGTAGATGTTACAGCACAGGTCGCCCCGAGTTACAAAGCCGAATCAGGACAGGTATTTAGCAGTTACTGTCAAAAGAAACAGTCGGAGCACAGCATCAGACCTGTCTCGTCAGATCTCTTCAGCTACCGGTACGACAGTTTCAAGGCAGACCGTGTACAGTCGCTTAGGACACATTGGTCTATATGCTCGTAGGCCTGTCAGATGTGTTCCACTTACCGCAACTCACTGTCGCCTGCGATTAACCTGGAGTATAGAGCATGCATTGTGGACACCGCAACAGTGGTTTAGTGTGATGTTTTCCGACGAGTTCAGGTTTAGTTTGCAGTCTGATTCTCGCCGGACTTTCATATGGAGAGCGCCAGGTACCCGTTACCATCAAGAGAACACCATTGAACGACACCGTTACGGTGGTGCAGGATGGCGCGTTTGGGGGAGGAATTATTCTTGGTTCCAGAACTGACCTGCATGTTCAGAGTGTAACGATGACAGGCCACATCTATCGGGATGTCATTCTGGAACAACATGTACGTTTGTTTCGGGGCGCCATGGGTGCTGAATTTCTGTTTATGGATGACAACGCCCGTCCTCACCATGCTAACATTGTAGACGAATGCCTTCAATTGGAGGATATCACCAGTATGGATTGGCCAGCATACTCACTGGACTTGAATTCAAAAGAGCATGTGTGGGATATGCTTGGCCGACGAATTGCAGCCCGTCAACCCCCTCCCAGCTGTCAATCGGAACTTCGGAGGGCATTGCTTGATGAGTGGTGTAATATTCCCCAAGATCAGATTGATAATTTGATACTCAGCATGCCTAGGCTTGTAAGGCCTGTATTGCATCGTCCGGGAGATATACTCCATATTAACCATCATACTAACCATGTTATACTGTTTTTTGTAAATAGGTAATTTTTTGAAATTTGCTCCAGGGAGTAAAAATCGCAATTTTATTAATTATGTCAAACATATAGCATCTTTTTTTTTCTCTTTACCTTTGTTTAATAAATAGACTTTACAAATAAGTCAAATTTGTTTTGCTTCTATCTCTTTCTTTGCCTGAACTTCATTATCCTTAATTTATGGACATGAGTGTATTAAAATATAAACAAAGAAAAAAATTAATAAAATAGCTAATAACGAAGAGAAAAATAAAATAAAAAACAAAAATTAATAAAATAAACAGAACAATTAAAGAATCCAAAATTTAAAAAGAAAAAAGAATTTACAGTTGGATGGGATTTTCGTTTGCTAGGCATGAAGACTAAAAGCACAGAGGTCATGACGACAACTGAGCCAGTTCGTCTAGGAGCTTTGCAAGTTGTGAAGAACAGCCCTTGGGCGTTTAGCATTTTCCGGAAGATGGAAATCGTATCTCGGAAGATTACGGATTTCATCATTCGGGATGTGTTCAAGATTTGCATAGAATTTTTCTGCAAGCTTGAGCATGAATTTTTGGATAGAGGGAGGGCAAGACAGTGACGAATGTCTTCATTCCTAAAATACCAAGGAGAGTCAGTAATCATTCTTAATATTTTATTTTCAATTCTTTGATGTAGTTGATGGGGTATTTTGCAGCGGAACCCCAAACTGGGCTAGCATATGTGATGATGGGATGCAAATAGTACATGTAAATAATTAGTTTATTATCCAAGGTTAAAATGGATTTTCTATTAATGAATGGATAAAGCATGCGTATAGAAATATTATATTTAAGTTTAATGTGGTTAATATGATTAGAATATGTTAGCTTACTATCAAGGTATACTCCTAAGTATTTAGTTATTGTAGTATTGTTAGCTCAGTTAATTCGTTGGTTAAATAGGAAAACATTAGGCGGAGGAATTTTGCGTCTCGTGAAGAGTACAGCTTGTGTTTCTGTACATTTATTTTAATTTTCCAGCGAGTAAGCCAAGCTTCAAGTTGCTTGAGATATTGATTTAATTTAATAGTGAGATCCTGAATGTGGTTAGAAGAGACCGCGATTGCTGTGTCATCTGCATATAAACTGAGGTGTACGTTGTTAGTAATAGGAATATCATTTATGTAAAGATTAAACAAAAACGGACCAATTAGGGAGCCCTGGGGCACGCCTGCATTGATGCTCCTCTGAGAGGAAAATAGTTATTGATTTTAACAGAAAAGATCTATTATTGAGATAGGATTGGATTAAAAGAATAATGTAGAGTAGAAATTTGTAAGCGTGTAATTTGTGAAGTAGACCATCGACCCACACCTTGTCGAATGCTTTTGCAACATCAAGGAAAACAACTCCTGTTAGCATTTTATTAGATAGACCTTCAGAGATCAATTCCGTTAGTCGTAGGAATTGATGAGTGGTGGAAAGTTAAGGGGTGAATCCGAACTGATAAGGAATCATGATAGAATATTTAGTCAAATGATCTTTGATTTTTTTTAGAATGATAAATTCGGTTAATTTACTTAGAGTGGATAGGAGAAAAATGGGGCGGTAATTAGAGGGATCAGAAGGATCTTTTCCAGGTTTAAGAATGGGGAGCACTATGGCTTTTTTCCAGATAGTAGGGAAATAAGTTAGATTAAAGATTGCATCAATTAATTTAGCTATTCTAAAAATAAAATTGTAAGGAAGATTTTTTACATTTTATTAGTAATATTATCAGACCCGGGGCTTTATTAATTTTAAGATTGGAGATATAATCATTAATATAATCAACTTTAGTATTAGTAATTTTATGGCGATTTGGAAGAGAATTTAATTTACGAATTGAATTTTCAACAGTAATCTTAGTAAGATGATTAGAAAAGATTATTTGGCTGGAATTGACTCTGAAGACTATCCGAGGGAATTTCAACTTTAATTTCGTCCTTTGTAACAGGAGACGAATTCGGCGAGTTAAGCGCGGTTATATTGTGCTTTTACCTTTTAATTGTTTTATAGCTTGCCAGATAGAGCCATCAGCAACGTCCAGTGTCTGAAGACGACTGGTCCAGGTGCTTTGGGTGAACGCGTAAATAGTTTTACGAAGCTTGGCTTGTACCCTATTGTAGGTGGTTTTAGTGGAGTGATCGCGATAGAATTGCCAGTTTTTAAGTGCTCTGTTTCTTTCTCTAGAGAGTGTTTTAATATGTGGAGGAATGAAATTTATATTGTTCTTTTTAATCTATTAGAAGAGTTAGTGTATGCTTTTATGCATTAGTTCGGTAATTCTATTAACTTCGGCATCAATGGTTAGTGTAGAATCTAAATCAAGGTTTTCAGGGGGAGAATTTAGCAAGTAGGTTATGGAATTTAGACCAATTAGTAAAGATATTTCTCACAAGATTTAAGGGTTGATTGGTAATAGAAAATGTACAATAACAGGGTTATGATCGGACGATAATTCAGATAGAGATTCAATAGTGAAGGGAACAGGAAAGTTATTTAGAAGGGTTAGGTCGATAGTTGAGGAGGAGGAGTTAGTAATCCTAGTGGAAGTGGTAGGAGCAAAATTTCTGCACCATATTTTACATCAAAATTGGCAAGGCCAATTTTGATTTTGGCATAATAGATGTGTGATGAGCATTGAAATCACCACATAGTATGGTAGAATTGTTAATATTAAGTATGTTATTGAGATCACTAATTAAATTAGTGGGATTAATTTGACAGGGGATGTAAACAGAAGCTATTGCAAGGTTATTAAAGTGATTAGTTTTTACATTTAGAACAGCGGTTTGAATGTCGGTTAGAGTTATTGGGTGTGATATTAGTATGCGGAATATTATCTTTAATAATAATGGCTGTACCTCCACGAGGTCTAGGTGATTGATTACCATCATTTCTGTGAAGAATATAATGAGGAATATAAGGATTACAATTAGGGGATAAGTGAGTTTCTTGGATTAGTAGTAAAATTGGGGTTGTGAGTATTAGTGAAGTTAATTAAATCATGCATTTTAGACATAATACCGTTTGCGTTCCAGTAACATATTTTTAACCCAGTAATCAGCACGACCATTAATTATTGCTAGAACCAATATTTTCAAAACATCTAAGAACTATTTGCATCTTCTGAAAATCAGAAGTACAGTTTTTTAAACTATTGTAAACATTTTCGATTCCTCCTAAGGAGTTAAATATAGAAATAAGCTCATTTATAATGTAGAGAACTTTCCCGAAGGAATCTTTATCATTAGAATTAATATTAGGAGCACTTGAGTCGTGCTGATTTCCTGCTGTAGTGGCCATCGATGGAGATTGTTGGAGGGGTACTCCTTTCACCATTGAGGCGAAGGAGATACCTTCCGTTATTTTCTTGCTTTGGAAGGGTTTAGTAGAATGACTAACTGTGCGGGGAGCGTCCTATGGGCTGCTGCCTTGGTTGGGGAAATTTCGGGAAGCCCTCCAAGAAGCGAGATGTCCTGTCTGCTGGCAGTTGATACACGTAGGGTTTTCTAATCGTTCTTGATTGGACATTCCTTAACGTAGGGATTTTCACCACATTTTAGATATCTCTGTTTAAAAGTTACAATTTTGACTAGAATGATGAAATAAGTTACATGAGAAGCACTGGGTGGCACCAGGCCTCCTGTTAAATTTTTCTACGCTGAACGGTTAAATATAGTAATTTAGTGACCTCAAGGAGTTTAACATTTTTATCGGATTTCATATAGGTGAGTTGCCAGACAGGCATGGGCTTTTTGTCTTCAGGTTGTTCAGTTGGATGATTTTATCGATCTTAAAGCCAAGTTCTTTGAAACCTTCAGCTATTTCTGTAGTTTCATAGATAATTGGTAGACCTTTAAGGAGTTATTACGAAAACTCCGTATTAGTGGCGCACAAGAATGCGGTAGTAAACGATGTTGGGCAGCATATCATTGGGGGAAAATCTTAAGATATTCCCCCTGCTAGCTTGATTTTTACATTTCCTTTAAATTCATTATTTATGTCCGCGAGTTTAGTTTTTATGTTATCACCTGGTTTCACCTTTATAGGTGGAAGTTTTGGTTCTGGGGGAGCGTAACTCGCGTCTCCATCGGAGGCCTCATCACTTTTAAGTTAGAGAACTTTTTATCTACACTTATAGCACTATTTCCCTGATTAACATTAATTTTCGCAGTTAGGCGTTTAGCAGACAACTGAAATTCGTCAGTAACGTTATTGTTACTGCTACGTTTAACCTTAGATTTTAATGTGACTTTAGCCACACTATGCCTAGCGCAATTAACAATGGGACAAGCTCCAGTATCATTCACCCTTTTCTGGTACAGTTCCAATTCCGTCGGGCATCGTCAGTCCTCTTCTGTGCATTGGTGACATCAGTGGCAGTCGGTAGTCCAACGTCAAAAGAGGCGATGACACTCTTTAAGTCATTTTCGGCATAATGGAGCCTTTTCCGTAAGAAGGCGAGGTGCTCATTCATCTTCATGAGTGCTTGACACAATTCGGTTTCGCTTGAATAGTGCTGACCATCAAAGGTTTCATAGACGGACGTCTGGGAGGAATTGTGTACCCTACGCTTAGGGAAAAAATATGGAATTATTTAGGCAGGAATGGTGTGCACAGTTCCTCCTTGGGAAAAGCACTCTTATTCCTCCCAGCCCATTCCCAAGAAGTGGTTACTGTGAAGTATTTTTAGGAGGAACTCGCGCTGCACACTATTCCTGCTACCCTGTTTTTGAGGAAAAATATCTCGAAAAAATGAATACTCAGAGAAATATCTTGGATGTAGATTTCAAAGAAAGTTTCTGTTAGTAAAATAAGGCAGATTTTTATGTTATAAATACATTGAAATTTTATATTCCTACCAAATTTATGCCACCAAAAATGAATTTATATATGTTGAATGATCCAAGATATTGGAGTTAAAAAAAATAGATTATTAAAATGCATTGGCTTAAAATTATAAATTAATTCCTAAGTAACATCTATGATTCTTTTACTTTAATTATAATTTTTTTGTGTATTTATAGCTAATATTTAAAAAGAATTGCAAGCTTTTAAAATTCCATATTTTCATGGGGATACAGTTTAGAGAACAATATATTTATACATCATTTACAATCTTTTTTTTAAATCATAACACTTTTTCATCCTATTTTTTATTTATATTTCCTTCATATATATTAAAATGATTATTATCAAATTATGATCTTTATTAAAGATCATAATTTGATAATAATCATTTTATGATCTTATCACAGTAATGATATATTTCATTATCATTACTGTGATATATATCTCATGTAATTTACAAACTTAAAAATGGGAGTTGAAAGGACCTCTTTTTCATCTAAATCCAGCCCTGTTCATGCATAATAATAAGTGTACTTAATATTTTAGATTTCTTATACTATTGAAGATTAACAAGAGAATTTATTTATTTTCCACTTATTTGAAAAATTGATAAAGATTTATTTTCCTTACTGGCCATAAATTGATATTCATGTTTAGATTTTTATTGCAAATTTGATAATTTCTGAAGAAATTTCCAGAAAAAATTATATTTCTTAAAAGACAAGGTCATGAACATATAGCTTTTAAATGTTTTCGTTTCAAAAGTAAAAACAAAATATAGTCAAAATTTTATTAAAAATATCACTAACAGCAGAGTAATGATAGCAAAATATTGCTATTTACAACAATAAATATACATAATTCTTCTTGAAAGCTATTACTACAAATATTGACATCTCTCAGATGACTGTGCTGAGAAAAGCTTTTAAGAGGCAGCTGGATTATTGATGAGAGATATGCATACAATAAATTATATCTTTGATTTGCCTGTAAGGAAACAAAATAAAAATTAAAGGATATTCACTAATGTCATGTCATAAACACATGCTTTGAATACTTATGCTCACTTTTGAAATACGAAGACACAACTTGGGATTCACTTCGCATAATTTTAGGTGTCTCTTGGGTGGCAATTTTCTCACCTAATAAATAAAAAATTTTTGTTAGGTAAGGATACATAAATTTAAATTGATTTAGAAAGTGAGATAATGATGAAATAAAAATTGAGTAATTCAGAAAAATTGAGACTACAAATTAGAAAACTTAAAGGATATTATAGGTTATAAACAAAAATAATTTTCTCGTACTATAATATTTTACTTTTTACAGTAGCAAGTTTAAAAAAATAATAAATAACACCGAGAGAAATTTTTAATCGAAAAAAGATTAAATTATGAAGTTCTAGTAGGACTGGAAACTACTATCAAGAAATAATTGTAATACATGAAAAATTTGGATTTTTATAAAGCATACAACAAATAAATTTTTTAAAAGATATCATTTGTAATCTTGTATTGGCAACAGTTTCATATATCATACAACTGTGTTAGTAAGCACTAAGTTTTTATAACTATAGTATTTTGAATTTCATTATTTACAAATGGAAATTTTAAAAATAATGATTATGGTTATGAAAATGGATTATTTATTCATTAAGAGGATCTATATGAAGACAGGTAACAGATTTTTTATTTTGCTGTAGGAGTTTTAATTTACTGTTTTTAATTGTAATGTAAATATTTTTAATACCTAAAACACTTTACATGTATAAATTATATTTTTTAAAATTATTTTAATATAAATTTAATAATAAATTTAATATTAGTAAAAAGGATGAAAACAATGTAGTTAAATTCTTACCTTTAATAGAATTATGTTTAGAAGTTACAATTATTTCTGACGATAGTTGTTGAACTTCCTCTGCTGCTGATTTTTTCAAAAATATACGATTGTGTGGGTTTTCCTGTTCTTTTTTTTTTTTTTTTTTTTTTGCAGTAAAATTTGTGCTGCTCAATGTGAGTATTTGGGCTAACATGTGAAATAAGTTCTTTTGATACCATTTCTATCTCTTTTACTTCCATTGTATCAAAGAATAAAGTCTCCTTGGTCTCCTTAATAATGTTATAAGTACATTATGAATACTTTGTAGATGCTTCTCCAGTGTTAACAGTGTGTACCAAATCCTTGCTTGCATTCTGGACACATCAATGATTTAGCAGATTTTGGACTAGATAAACCATGAAAGGTTTCCATATGTCTTTGTAAGCAGTAACCATGTGCAAACTTCATATTGCATTCACTGCAAATAGATTGGCAAGAATTATCCATTTCTTTTATTTTCAATCGAAACAAAGCCTGTTAATTAAAAAGGGGAAATTATTATATGCAAAGTATAAAGCAATTGAGCTACTGAGATAACATATTTAAAAATAGTATAGAATCAGCTTTCTTCAAAATCGACAAAAGTGTAATAAAGAGCACCAATTTATTTTGGCATAAATTTATAAAACTAAGAAAACTAATTAATAAAAGAGCAATTAGAAAATTTTCTTATTCCAACAGTAATCTATGAAATAAGTATAAAATAATATACTAATAATAATAATTAGTAATAATATATAGGCAATGAATCCATTTAGATTTCAAACAGATTAATAAATTAAATGTTTATGAAATCAAATTCCTCATGAATAAGGAATCATCAATATACATTATTAATTACTATTAAATAAATTAAAGGTACTTACGTATTAACGGCACCACAGCAGAAGTTGCGCTAAGGCGCCAATAAAGAGCTGCCAATGCACCAAATAGCGACTGTTTTGAATCTACTGTTTTATATATTAAGATTGTTTTATATATTTTTTATGATTTGTCACAAAAATTTTTGTAAATTGGCGCCACTTAAAAACCGCCAAATCTGTAGCTGCGGTGGCGTTAACACGTAAGTACCAAATTAAAAATTAATATACAATTATTTGTGGAAATTTTCTACCTTTATAATAAGAAATTTAGGCTTAATCAGCTATGCTCCTGCTATGAATTTTTTTCCAAGCGAAACAAAGACTGTTAATTAAAAAAGGGATTAATTATTATATTGAAAAGTATACAACAATTGAACTACTAAAATAAAATAGCAAAATATTTAAAAATAGTCTAGAATCAGCCTTCAATACAATAAAACAGTAATTAAATATGTAAAACAAAAAAAAAAAAATCACTAAAATGCTAATTAAATAACAAACTAAAAAGTAAATTATACCACATAAATAATATAAATTAAGAAATTATTTTTAAAAAACTGCAGCACAATAAAGCTATCGAGAAAATGGCAACACAATTTGGAGCTTGGCGACCGACCTCCAACATGGAATTATCCCCAAAATAATTATCCACTAAAACGCTAATTAACTAATAAAATAAAGTAAATGATATAAAATAAATAATAGAGTTTTTGCATACCGTACGTTAGTTACCGTAGGACGTCCGTTAGCTTTTTCTCCCCAGCGCGCATGCTCATACGGACGTTCTACGGTAACTAACGTACGGTATGCAAAAACTCTAATATCAACTCAGATATTATTTTAAAAACTGCAGCACAATGACGGTTCGGAGTAAATGTCGAAACACAGCACGCTACAGTAATTAAAAAAAGTGACGGCATCCGGTGGACAATCTTCCCTACAAGTTGAAGGGAAAATGCCCTTTCTAAGAACCGATAGCGCCGCCTGGTGGTTTCATTGTTGTTTCACGGTGCACATTCCTCTCCCCAGGAGTCTCGGATATTAAACATCTGATGAATCTCGCAGGAAGCGGTTTGGTATGTTGATTAGCTTGAGAGTAAAAAACGATGCAGACACTAATTAATTTTTTGGAACCTGCTCTTATACCTAGATGAACAAAAATTTTATCCATCTTTATCATAATATAATTTACAGTCCACTATCATTTATTCGAGTCTGTTAGTTGCGAGTTTCAAACAAATTTATATACACTAATAATTTTTTAAAAAAAATGATAAGAAAGGTTTAGTCTAAATTTGTTTTATGAACTGTAAAAGTAATAGAACAAGAAAGTATGCAAAACTTATTTACATTTCATTTCGTTCATAATCCTAAATATTTAGAAACATATATAAAATCATTTTTTTTTTTTTTTTTTTTTTTTTTTTTTGCTTGTTTATGACCAACATTCGTTTTTGGTGAAACATATAATCATATATGATTATATTAAATTAGTTCCCTTAACTCTACTGCATTTGTTGAATTTTATCAGCATCATTTTTGAATAGCTTATTTAAAACTGTGTAGCAGAATGATAGCAGCATTTATGATAGTGTCGGACATTTTATATATGAAATTTTATATTTTTAAATCATAAAACTATTTCTGTTTGCCAGTATAACTTATTACAATTTTTAGCACATACATGCATGAATATTATATTTCCAGATATTATAGTTGACATTTGATTGATATATTTACAATTACTGAAATAGAAAATAAATGACTTTTAAAAATCTTAACGAGCTTTTTTCGTTTTCAAGTCTTGAAATTACCGTACCTGATAAATTTAATAAAAACTCTTTCTCTGGACAAAAACCAAATTATAAATAATAATCAATTTGATGTTTCGTTTAATCTACCAAGTACACTTCAGTTACTTAAAAGGATTAAATTCAAAAGTAAAATAAAATAGTTTCACTGTGTCAGATTTCTTCATAATATATAATATAGCTTGTCAACATATCAAGCGACATGCTTGCTTTTCAACTCAAAAAATGGTTGTAAATATCTATAACCTCAACTGCTATCTCAGATTCATATATGCAAATGGCTCGTAAGCCCCAATTGTAAGACAAACAGATTTCATACTTTACATTCTAGGTATGTCAAAACTTCAGCTACGTTTCTTACTTTCAAAAATAAGACAACCCTTTTCAATAAAAATTTCAAAACACATCTTTATGCATGGCACCTGTCCTCAAACATTTTAAGTAAAATTTATTCTTTTCTTATTAGCTTCCTTCAGTATTATAAACAGCAGATATTTATAAAAAAATTCATATGATAAAATAATATGGCTGCTTATTGACTATTAATTATCACATGTGCTTGTCACGCCATCCAATGAACACTAGCGCCACCATTGTTTTGAAAGTTTTGTAAAAGAAAAAGCACAAAAATTCAGATATTCTTTCGGTTTCAGATGTGAGTTGCTGATTTTTTTTCAGTCCTATCAATTTATGTGCTGAATTAGTTTATGTAATTAACTGCTTATAAACATAAAATGTAGTCTATAGGGAAGGTACATATAGTTGTTTTTATTCAGTATCCATCACACCCGTATTTACTGAAAAATTGCCATGTCTATATTTACCAAAACACTAAGACCACAAGCGTTTGGTAATGATTAAAAATGTAGTTTTTACTTAAAATAGAAAATTGTATAATTTAATTTCTCTCTATAAATGGAATTTTAAAAAAATTTTACTCACAATAATGATGTTCTGAAATCAGGAAATCAAGATTGAATATAATCTTTGTTATTTTTTGCATTGCAAAAGACAAATAATTGAGGGAATCGTTTTGAATTACATACATATTTAAACATATTACATGTATATATATATATATATATATATAAAAATGTATACAATCGTGTGAGTGAGAGAGAAAAGAAAGACACATTGAGAAAAAAGAATCCTTTAATTAATGAATAAACATAGATAATTAACATTAATAACAATTAAAATGAACTGGTTTTATGGATGTGCAATTTTTCAGTGGGCACTATTCAAGCCTACTCATTTCATAGGGGGAAGTCCTCATATTGCCGGAATTCCACTTGGTTTGTTTAGTGATATTTTCTTCATCGTAGCATGGAAAAAATTTGTATAGATTAGAAGCTATAGACTATTTTCTATCATCAAAGTTTCTCATTAATCAACAGTACAATACAAGAGCAAACGAAAATACATTTGCTCTTTTAGCTACATATATCTAAGCAATCTTACAAGCGACCACAATAGCAAGTCATCGAACTACGAACATTTATAGATTATATGAGCATTGGGTAAAAGCCCAGAAAATCGACTCTCCATTTGTCGAATATGTTTTTGAGCTAATCAAGCGAATGAATACATTCACATCGCAAATCTTTTAAGTTTCAAATTTTATTTCTGCGGAATCAAATTTAGAAAATAATTTTACGTCTGCTATGGACAGAATTTTCAATTCATCAATAAGAAACATTATTCCTTATATTTGCATATTTCTCGTTGTGTATTACTCGTATTTCTTTCTTAAAAAACGAATTTTTTTTTTAGGTTAATTTGTAGCTATCTCAAGAGCTTAGATAATCTAACCTGAAGATGAAGCGATCATTTAAAGACGTAACACGGCTACTCCATGAGCGATAACTAACTATAATCCTAGCGATAACTAACTATAATCCTAGCGATAACTACCCTGAGCGATAATTACTACTACTAGTTTTTAAAATAATATTTCTGCTTACATATATATTCAATTGTAAATATTTTCTGCATTAAAATATTTCTACTTGCACGTAAAACTTATTACTCTTTTTAACATACACATGTATCATAAATGTAGACAAGACTGAAGCAGTTCTTTTCACTTGCAAAAATCCTATAACCCTCTAATATTAAAATATATAATAATTATATCACCTGGTCTAAAGAAACTAAGTACTTCGGAATTATTCTTGATAGTTAACTTAACTACAGATCTCATATCTACAACCTTAGAAATAAATTCAATACTCAATTTAGAATTCTCTATCCTTTAATCAATAGAAATTCAGCTTTACCTCTTAATCTCAAAATTCTAATATATCTCTCTTATCTTCGTCCAGTATTAGCTTATAAAGCCCAGTTTGGGGTTTTGTCGCACGTACAAATTTTGAAATTATTCAAAGGCTTGAGAACAAAACTCTCAGAATGTTAACGAATTCACCCTGGTACTTTCGTAATGACGATATTAGACGAGCTCTCTCGATTCCAAGTTTAAGACAATTTGTTCACAAAATTTCTACTAAATTCTATAATGATATGCGAAACATTAATAACCCTGTATTAAATATCCTACAAAATTACGATTATGATATTTCTTCCCGCAAACATAGCAAAAGACCTCGCACTGTTCTAAATATTTTAAATTAATTCCTTACAACTGCCTAGACGAAAAAAAGTTCGCTTTTCTCCTAATTTGTCATTCGAGGTTATTACATGCAACTGATTCCATCAACGTCTACATTTTTGATATTTTTCATTTTATAATTTTATTAAATAAATAATTCTTTTTTTTTTTTAAAAGGGCATTTAATTATCTATTTTGCTTATTAACTCAAAGGGCATGAGACCACCGCTATGTTTCAACATTTTACAAAAGAAGGAGCTAGGGGCCGCTACGCGGTCAAGGATCTCCGTGTTAATCTACAATAAAAAATATTATAGACATGAAAAAAGGAATAAGTGATCAAGATCTGCCCAAATTTTTTTTTTAAAAAATATACAATTAAAAAGATAAATAAGAAAATTTACAATACAAAAAAGAATTAAAGGGAAAAAAAATACTAAAATAGCTAAGAACAAAAGTAGTAATAAATACAAATAACAAATATATACAAAGAATAAACAAAGTAATATATACAAAAAAGGAATAAAATAAACTGTGGAATATACTACAAAGTAGAGTAATTGCTGCTAGAAATGAGGACTAAAGTCTGGGTCAATTGTAAATTATGCAGAGGCCCGAGGGCCCTTAGCGTTTTCCGGCAATGTGAAATGGTATCTGGGGAGATTACGGATTTCTTCATTGGGAATCAAGTTAAGATTTACGTAAAAATTTGTCGCAAGTTTGAACATAAAATTTTGAATAGTAGGGAGGGCTAGCTGACGTATGTCATCATTTCTAAAGTACCAAAAGGAGGCTTGTGACCATTCTGAGCATCTTGTTTTCAAAACGCTTAATAAAATTAATATGGTATCTTGCAGCAGTACCCCAAACCGGACAAGCATAAGTTATTACGGGACATAAATAGTACATATAAATAATTAGCTTATTTTCAAGTGAAAGAGGTGAGTTTTTATTAATAAATGGATACAGCATGCGGATACAGTTGTTAGCTTTACGTTTAATGTGGCTCATATGATTAATATAGGTTAGTTTATTATCTAGATAAACTCCCAGATATTTAGCATTAGTAGTCCAGTGGATTAGTTCGTTAAAGAGATAGATGTTAGGTGGTGTGAGTCTTCTCCTCGTGAAGAGTACAGCTTCCGTTTTGTCGATTGATTTTTGACGCCATCTGGTGAGCCAAGCTTCAAGGTGTGTGAAGTATGTCATGAAATTGGTCTGTATTTCTGTCAGTGCTTTTTACCCGTAGTGATAACTGCAGTGTCGTCTGCGTAGATGCCAAAAGAAATGTGTTTGATTTGTGGAATGTTATTAATGTATAAGTTAAAAAGAACTGGCCAATTAAAGACCCTTGTGGAACACCCGCTCCAATTTTCTATCAGTAGATGAATTGTTGTTGACTCTAACAGAGAATGTTCTGTCTTGAAGATTGTTAATCTACAATAAGAGACATGTGTATCAATGTTATAATTTCAGGTTTAGATTAATCTTGCTTTAAAAAAATCATACTGAATTTTCCCCGTTATTTCTGTTTTGACGTCTATATCCTGCACTGAGCAGACAATTCCTGCTCCAAAGTGAAAAATCCTTCCACTAATCTCTGATTGTTTTACAGTTACTTTAAATATTGTGTCTAATTGTATACATGTGGTGAGTGTGCGTGTAAATAAAAAGAGTTAGTTCAGTTATATTTCCTATGCTTCAAGTATCTCAATCCAATAACAGCCTTTACAACTTTTGATTCAAACAATCTTTCAAATCTAAAAAAATAGTGTATAGGAATTCGAAATATTAGTAGGTTATTTTGATAAGCAAATAAACAAAATAAACAGAAGTCGTTATCGTATCCCCTGAAGAATACATGTTCGTCGTGGTACTCCCAAATAATATCGGCTATGTTAATTGCCAGATTGGAGTATAAATCCTCTTCCGAGGGATGGACCAGACAATGCATGTCGGCTGACCAATCAATGACATGATGAGGTAATGACATAAGGGCAATTGCCGCGATTTTTGATATTTTTTAACGCCATCAGCAGAAATTTCCATGCTTTGGGGTGGTTCATCCTTAATCTTATGAGAGTAGTAGCTGTTTTCTGTAGACATTTAGTTTTTGCAATTTGGTATTTAGTTTTGATCTTGAAAGAAACATAAGTTTAGATATTGCAAGGCAATTACATCTGCAAGGAGAGTTGGAATGGCAATCTGATCCAGACTTAAGCATTCTTCTCCAAGAATCTGCAATTTCATTCAATTCCAAATCGAAATCAGCAGGGATCTATTATAGAATACACATTCTATGCAGGCAGTGGATTTGTTCTAAAAGAGATATAATGTTCAAGATCATACTTGAGAAACCATTATTAAAAGCCTGTAAGGTAGACTTTGAGTCACTGAAGAAAGCATAGTCCGTCTATTCTCAATGTTTTTGTGGGAGAATTCGAGTTTCTAAAAATGTTCAAAGCAGTAATCCCTCGATTCTTTCATTTTCATGCTTTCCTGAAATCTGTAAAACATATTTTTTTTTTTTTTTTTTTTATCATATTTACATGTAATAAAGCAATCTCTGAATTCATGTAGTAAATTGAAAAATTCGTTTATATTTAAATTTTATTTGTTGAAATGAAAATGAATCCTGCAAAATTAACAGAATTTTTGTATAATAATTGATAAGAAAAATCAACAATTTTTATAACAAGTGATTTATTCACTTGAAAAAAATTTATTTTCACACACGAATTAT
>BPLR01010389.1:0-118652 GCA_021605095.1 Caerostris extrusa | reverse complement strand
TATTGATATATCTGAATAAATATAATTTAGTTTAAAAATAATCAGTCTACATTTTTTAAATAAATAAAGATTAACCAAATATGTTTATACAAATTATATTTTTCATTTTGAAATTAGAAGTGAAATAATCACTTTTTGTCAGGTTTAAATAAGAAATCAATTTTTAGAATGTATTCTTTTATTTATTGCAGGTTCTTTGCAAATGATGCAGATAGTCCTCCAAATGCCCAGTTGACATTTTCTATAATGTCTGGTGATGATGACAACCATTTTAAGATGGATTCAAATTCAGGAGTTATAAAAGTTAGCAAAACACTTGATAGAGAAATGGTAAAGATTGCAATTTATTATTTGCTATTCATTTTCAACTTCAAAATTGTTACATTTTTTACTATTCCTTATGTTTTATAAAGCTTTGGCTTAATATTACATTTTGCAATATGATAAACAAATTAATTTTGAATTTTTTTAATATACTTAAATAAATAACATTATTAATACATAATTGTAATATGCAATGTAGAATTATTTCTTTTCTTAACTTAAAATTTTCATTTGCTGTAGAATTACGATATAGCCAATAAACCCAAAAAATTTTATAATAATTTTGAAATATAACTATTATTAGCTCCATAAATATGTTTTTTCAATCTTATATTCTAAACATTAAAAGCAGTGCTGTATGAATACAAATTTGAAACGGCAATCTTATATTCTAAATAATAACATTTGATTCATTTTTCATTAAATCATTTTTTTCATCATTCATTTTTTTCTTAAATTCTTTGTTACAAAAACTGAGCAAAATGGTAAAATTAATGTGAAAACAAAATGGGTGAATAACTTTTTGAATTTATTAAAAATAAAATTAGTGGTATATTGTAACATTTTAATCTTATTAAAAACTGTTAGTCTTAACATACCTATGAAATAGGATGTAATTATTTTTATTTCAAGCAGTGTACTATGTTAATAAAGATTTAAAAAGTAAAAATGTAATAAAATTAATTAATTTTTGAATTTTTTTCTATGATTGCTATTAATCCTTCTGCTTTGAAGATACAAGACTTATAAAAATTTCTAATTCAAAATGTTTTCATTAATCATTGAAATATTTCTAATAAAAAAGTTACAAATAAGAAAATGAATATTTTACTTGTTCTATTTAACTGAATTCTATATAAAATAAAAGTATGCAGTAATATTTATTTTTAATTAGATGAATTTTGGCAATTGCTTTATGTTATTCGTTAATTTTCACTTGTACATAAAAATTAGCTTGTTAGCATAATAATCATAATTTTTTATTATCATTCAGACAATTGCATTTTGTTGCATTACTTTTTAACATTTCTCAATAATTATTAACCCATATTCTTAATGTAGGTTCCAAATTATGTTTTGCAAGTCATGTGTTCTGATAATGAGATTCCACAATTATCATCTACTGCATTTGTTAATATTGAAATTTCTGATGTTAATGACAATGCTCCTATGTTTTCTCAGAATAATTATACAGTTATTATACAGGTATGTTTTAAATAGCTCTCTTCTTGATGTAAAAAACTTATTTTTACTTGATGATTGATGCCTATTTACATGATTCAAATTTGTGTAAGTAGGCATCAATCATTACTTATAATGCATAAAAATTTCAATCTGGATAAATCATTACATACAAATTATGTTATAGTAATTAAGTATGGATATTTTATAGTGATATAAATAGAAAGGCTAATTTACAACATACTTGACCACTGAAGTGATTCATAGAACAGACATGAGAAATCAGCATTAAAATAAAAATTTATTGTAATAAAAATATGAAAATGTAAGATGACCATAAGAGCCATAATCTATATTTCGTATTTTTTATTACAATAAATTTTAAAAGATTATAGATTTGTCTAGATTTTTAGAAATGTATGTAGATTTTTAAAACACACACACATAACATAATACTATAAATGTTGTAATCTCTTATTCTTATTGTTATGTACAAAAAAAGGATGAAAAATCGTTATTTAGAACACCTTTTTGTATACATTTATTTCTGTTATATATTTGATATTTTAAAATATACATATATATCAGAATGTTTATGGTGTATTTATGTATTCGTATATTACAGGAAGGAAGACCTCTAAGATATACTGCTCTTAAATTTACAATAATTGATGCAGATGCTCCTCCTAACACTGGTCCGTTTAATTTAGAAATAGTATCTGGAAATGAAGATGCAGCATTCCGTCTGGTTCAACAGGATGCATCGCTTCGAACTGCAATAAAATTCAGTCATAAAAGAAAAGATAGATATGAATTACATTTAAAAGTATCTGATAATGGCAGTCCTCCACTATTTTCAGATGCTTTAGTTACAGCTCTGATTATAGAAGAAAGTCGTTTTCCACCTGTTGTTTCCTCTCTTGAAGTGGTAATCAATTCTTATCGAGATGAATTTCCTGGAGGTGTTATGGGACGTATACATGCTACAGATGGTGATCCTTATGATAAACTTTATTATGAAGTTGTATCACCTTATAAAGATCTGTTTTCAGTTGATCGAGAAGATGGAACTTTGGTTGCTCTTCCAGGACTGGATGTAGGTTCTTATAATGTTAATATAAGTGTCACTGAGGGAAAGTTTACAAGTTTTGGAGTTATACTTGTAGAAATTAATATGGTTAGTGAAGAAGCAGTGAAAAACAGTGTTGGAATGAGACTTAAAGGAATTACACCACAAGATTTTATAATAAGTCATTGTAAAAACTTTCTTCATGGACTGCGAAGTGCCTTAAATATCAGAACAAAAGACATAGACATTTTAAGTATTCAACCATCTGAAGCAGCGATGTCAAAGGAAAAGAGGGACACAAATCGTGACCTTGATGTTCTCTTTGCTGTGTGAAAATGTCCTCATGTATATTTTCCCTCATAGCAATTACTTGCAAAAATAAAAGAAAAGCAAACACTATTTGAAACTACTTCAAATCTTAAAGTTATAAAGGTATGTAAATGAAAAGTTTTTTGAGTGAAGTCATGCTGGTTTAATAAATTATTTAAAGAGGAATATAACTTTAATGTTTTATTATTTTAAATTATATTAATAGTTATTATTATTAGTTAATATTTATATTTGTAGTATACTAGTTTTTTTTTCTATGCAGCATATTAGGTGTTATACTAGCCCATACATCTCATTATATGTTCAATTTTAAGTCTAAAAATTAAAAAGTTTTTACCATTGCAACATACAAATATATTCCACAATAAGCCCTTAAAGTTAAACATGTTTTAAAAGCTAGTTTATAATGTATATGATATCATTGAGCATTGCTTAAATTTTTGTTTAACAAATTTTTTATTAATATTAATTTTTGGTTTTTAATTATTAGCAACTATTTTCTTATTTTGTATGGATAGGAGAGACTTTCAATTATCAAATATTGTTTCCTTAGAAAATGTAGATTTATCTTTAATTAATTAGTGTGCCATTAATTCTAATATTTGTTGCTTTTCTAAGTACTCACATTTGTGTTTTAAAATTGGTATAACATTTTAACAAATAACTATCAATTTCATGGGAATAGAATAAAAAGAAATGCAAATGATCTGAAAAATTAATGAGACATTCCAGTATGAGACATACATGTTAAATGACTTGTATGTTCCTGAAGTTTCATGCATATATATATAAAACTTTTTAAGCTTGAAAATCATCTTAAATCACATTATGATGTAATTACATTTTAATGGTTGTATATACTTCAAGTTTTTTAAATGAAATTAATTTTGGTAGACTTCACCTAAAAACTCTTTTTTGTAGTAATTTGATGTACTCTTGACTTGGAAACTATAATATTTTATAAAGTTATATTTTTATATTAAGTAAAATGTTTTATGTTATGTTTCATAGAATTATAAATTTCTTTAGATTATAAAGGATCGATGTTCAAATGACCATTGCGTACATGGAAAATGTGTTGATCACATTGTTTTAGATGAAACATATGTAGTTAGTATCACTACAGAATCTCTTGGTTATGCATCTCCTCAACATGTGTGGAAATTAGAATGTGTTTGTAAATCTGGATATGGTGGTAAGTACTTTTAAATGCTACAATGTTTATTTTATTGTATAGATGTTTATTATTTATATGCATATTTTCTTTCACGAGCTTTTTCAAATTTTTTATGTTTTAAAGCTTGAGACTCAGTGAAAATATCTGAAAAGTTTTTTTCCCATCCAATCTTAATCTATCACTTAAATAAGTTTAATTTTATCAAATTCGTTAAGAAAGTTATGGGAAAAAAAAAATTTTTAAGTTTAGTGTTAATTATAGTAAGTTATTAATTTTTTTTATTAAAGCATACAGAAACTTAATAGCTATCTTTTATATGAATAAAAGATATGTATGAATTGAATGTATTGTCTGTATATGTATGAATGAATGTCTATGTATTGAATTTTTTATTGAATAAAAAATTCAATACATAGTTACTGAATCTATTTTATCAAGCCATGCTTGGATTTAAAATGCTAACAGGTTAATATAACTTTAATATAATTAATTTTCATTAAAAATTATTTACTGTAAAATGAGTTATTTCTCTTACTGTGCATTGCATATATATTTTTGCTATGTGCAGGTAATCGCTGTGATGTTGTAATAAATGAATGTGCCCGTATTTCATGTTCCTCTCATCATGTTTGCTTTCCACATCCTTCAGATCTAGGTTATATCTGTCAGTGCCCTCCAGGTAAAACTGGACCATTGTATGATTGTGACAAAACAAAAATTTGTCAAGGTAGTACTTGTTATGAAGGTAAGTTTGCATTCCAGTATTATTGAGTCCATCTATTTAATTAGATACTGTGCATTAGTAATGATTTCATTAAATATAATCATAAAATCTTGTATACACTGTTTGCTAAAGAAAATGTCCCCCCCTCCCCGTCTCCATAAATGAAAGAATTCCTTTAAAAAAAATCTTAAATTTACAATAATAATTTATAATTAATTCAATAATAACAATTTAAAAAATGTTTAAATTGTTATTATTCATTTTTATTTTGCAAAATAAGATTAATTTACTGTAAAACTTTCTATGAATTCATTTTTGCTATATATGTTCTATACAACGTTTGATCAGAGGCAAAGTATTAAATATTTCCTTTTCTCTTGATGTGTAAACTAACACCAAAAATATTCTCATTGAAGCGCAAATTTCTTTGCTCCTTGATTGAAATTTGGCACTATTTCCTTAGCAATCTTTAAGAATAACCCAGAAAGAACTCACCGATTTGTTTGAAAGTTATATTATTTGTAAATTATGACTAGAATATTAACAATTTTTCACACTTCTCTATAATTTTTGAGAAAATTTAGTTTGAAATTACCAAAGATTATAAAGTATAAATGTATAAAATTATAGTTCGATCACACTGTGTGAAAATTGATAAACGACCAAATAGGACGGATTCAAACAGAGCTGCATAATAGAGAAGGCATGTTATTTCAGATGGCTTTTAATTACAATAAAAATTATTTTGATTGGCAGATTCAGTGGAGTTTTTTTTTTTTAATTCCTCACTCCCACTGTAGAATGATATTATTAAAATTGATAA
The DNA here is from genome assembly GCA_021605095.1 of Caerostris extrusa. Classification (NCBI taxonomy): domain Eukaryota; kingdom Metazoa; phylum Arthropoda; class Arachnida; order Araneae; family Araneidae; genus Caerostris; species Caerostris extrusa. The sequence goes on along the minus strand of BPLR01010389.1, from coordinate 113,023 downwards.
TTATTTTTATATTCTTTTCTACAGTAAAAATAATGTCTTTTGCACACACAGATAATAATGAGATGTAATATTATTGATGTCATTTAAAGTATTTTTGAAAAAATTACAATTTCCAATTTTGTGAGTTCTGTATCAATCAAATGTATAACATTGGAAATAAAATTTATAACTCTTATTTGCATTTCTTTTTTAAGACGCAGTTTTACCTGTTTAGAAGAAAATAATTCTTCTCATCATCCGCCCCCATTATAATTCTAATCCGATTACTTATATTATAGGATGAATGTACAGGGTAACTATAAAAAAAACTCTTTCTATGTGCCTCTAGCTATCATACCATTCATAGAAACTGAATAAAATTTTGGTTTAAGGCATTTTGAGGTATGTGCTCAAGAATCATGAAAAATAAAAGTTAAACTAACCATTACGGTTACAGTGACACAATTTAGAAAATTTAAATAATAATTTTATTATTGAAATGTGATTCCTAATAGTGAAAAACCATAAATAGTGTTGGAATGGTACCCTGTGGTGCAAAAATCACTGGCTCTAGACAAACTAAGAAAAAAAGTGAAAGCAACTACAAATTACAGAGAAGCAATAGAAAGCAAATTATTGTAATGTGTTTCACAAATTTTCCACTTGACCTCCTTCACACACGATGGCATTTTTGCATGCGGCAGATGATGAATAGCACTGAAGCACATACTATGGTAAGAAAAATCTGTTGAACCTGAGGTCTGATGGCATCTTTCAAATCAGATGCAGCTTGCAGATTAAATGCACGCAATTTAGATTTCAGGTATCCCATAAACAGAACTCTATTAGAGAGAGATCGTGGACGTGAAGGTCATTGGCAGCCATGGAAACGTAAAATGACGTTAGATAATTCTGTCACCAAACTGTTGGGAGCACCATCTTGCATCCTCACAACATCAGATACAGCATTTCGCTGTAGGGATACCGGAAATCTAAAGTACCTCAAAATATATTAAACCAAAATTTTATTCAGTTTCTGTGAAAGGTATTTATAGTTAGGGACTCGTATATATTGAGAAAATTTTTTATAATCACTCTGTAGTTTTATTAATGGTAGCATAATATAACTTTAGCTATTCACAAATCCATTTTCTATTAAATGATATGTTAATTTTACTTATTTAAATCTTTCTTTCCACATCAAAATGATTTTTATTTTCAGAAAAAATTCCCATTTCCTACAATGGAAAGAGCTATGCTCGTTATTCCTTGACCAATCCCTTTGAAAGACGTCTTAGCATTGCAGTTAGTGTTCGCACAGTTCAAGCTACTGGGAATTTAATGTATGCTACAGGAATTAGAGATTATAGCATATTAGAGGTAATACTGACTTTTTAGTGTTTATTTATGACTTATTGATGTTTTACATAATCATATTTTTCTTATCTAGTAGATTTCTATTACAAGATAATGCCAGTGATTGAAAGATTTTAAATATTTAAGATGGCATTTCAAAGAAAAAGAATGATTTTTTTTTTTTTTTTTTGTAAAATATGAAAGTAGAAAAATATATTTTTCTACTAACTCTTAATGTCTAGATAAAAAAAATTAATATAGAGAGAAAATGTGTATTATTTAGTAAAATATGGTGTCAAAAGCATGCTAAGTTAAAGTAATTATTTTGTCTATTAAGTTAGTTTGGAGCTAAAAATAAATTCATATTCAAGTAAATTGCATAAATTCTATATCCTATATTTTTTTGTTGTAATTAAAGATACTGATTTGATGAATGACTTGTAACTTTTAGGTACAGTGACTATTTTTTTTAAAAATTCTATATTTTTATTCATTAATACTAGTGAAAAGTTAAAAATTTAACTTAGGGAACAAAGTATATTTATTTCATTTTTTTTTTTTTTCAGATTGTTAACGGTTATGTACAATATCGCTTTGATTGTGGAAGCGGTGAAGGCCTGGTACGGGTGGAACATCCTCAAGTAAATGATGGTCTGTGGCATGATGTTTGTGTGGAAAGACGTGGAAATGCAGCTGAAGTGATAGTAGATAAAATTCATCGAGTATCTGGAAATGCTCCAGGTGTCCATGACATTTTAAATCTAGATCGAAATTATACATATTTTGGAGCCAAAGTTCGACATCATCCAGCTGTTTTTGGGTATGAAGATATTCGTATGGGTTTTGTTGGCTGTATGGATGATATACGAATTGATGGTGTATCTTTACTTCTGCATGTCGCAGGTGGAAACAATGTTGTGACTTTATTTTTTGTTGTTCTGAAAAATAAAATATATTAATGTTTCTAAGGTGAGTTTACTTTATTATTTTTAGTAAAATAATATAACAAGTTGTTCTGAAAAATAAAATATATTAATGGTTCTAAACTATGTTTACTTTATAATTTATTAAAAAAATTATATAACAATAATATAACAAGTAATAAATTTAAAAATATTGATATAACTATATTGTTTAAAAATTTTTTTTTTTTTATGTATCTGTTTCTAGGTTTGCAAATGTACAATTTCAGTATGCAGTCCTCTTTGATCCTGGAGTATGTGGTAGCCAGCCATGTGCTAATGGTGGTGTATGCTAATGGTGGTATTTCTTTTATCGCTTTAGGCAGTGAAAATAATTTAGACAATAAACCAGTTACTCCTCCTCTCCCAGTTAGAGATGTTTCAATACAGGGTAAGATAATTTTTCGGAAACTGCATGAACAGAATATGCTTGCTTAACACTCTATGCTTACTTGTCATTTTTTGGCATGTTTACATACATTATCTATGTATATCATTTTTTAATGTGTATAAAATCTTCTTAAATTAACATGACTCAAACTAATGCAATTTATATATACATAGGTGTTAATAAATTTGAATTTTTTTTTATGTATCTTGTTTTAAATATGATTGTTTATACATTTATCAGACAATATATTAAAACCACTTGTATAATAAGTATAAATCCTCCTTTGGAACTCAATAAAATTGACAATAGATTTCATATGTATGTCAAAAATTGGACTAGTTTTTGTAAATCAATTACTTCAGATGTTGATACTTATTGTTCTAAATTTTCTGTTTGAAATCATTGTACAAAAAGTTACTTTTTGCATATTTAAAGCAAGATTTTGTGCTCCAAATGACTTTCAATTTCACAGTAGTCCAATGGGTATGACTTTATACTCATAGCAAGTGTTTATACTAGGCATACAAAGGGAATTACAGCTCCAACTGTTTTATGAACTAAACTTCATGATAAACTGTATATTTTAACATTCATTTGATCACTACAATGAAAATTCACTGTAATGGGAGCCAGTGCTGATAACACCTCCATTCATTTCTGCTGTCAATATGGCAAATTCTATATTTTTGGCCAGATGTTTCACCTGTCAATAATAACTTTTGATGTAACTGTTAATTACTTTATATCATAAATAGACAAGAAGATCTGTCCTAAAAATACATTTTAACCAGTCATCTGGCTATCACAACTTGTCATTAATATGATTAATTCTTTCCTTCTCCTATGAATATACTTGATAAAGTTTGTCCCCTTCCAGAACACCTCCCTTCATTTGAATTTACTTTGTACATGTAACACACAGATGGTTTTGATTGATTTGAGTATCTTATAGCAAAATCATTCTTACTTTAAACTTTAAAAAAACACAGATCATGTGTTAATATTTTTAAGATCCAAGACTAATCTGTAAAAAATATATAAAGGGTGTAGTTATTGTATATTATTTGATTGATTAGCTTACATATTTTTGACAGAAAATAATGGTATACTGTAAATATTGATTTAACTTTTGCAGATTATTATAATAATTTTTCAAATCACAATTTTTTTAGTTTATTAGTTTATTAACTCAATCTTTTTTTTTTTTATTTTCCAAATCTCGATGCATAACAAAAAGCATTTTTAAATGTAAGGTTTAAAATTTGCCATGGTATCAGATCATGCTATTTTCTATACCTTTCTAGTGAAATTTTATTGAATACACATTAAATGTGTAGTAAATTATGTTTTTAAGGAAATTATTATTATTTTTTAACTTTTATTAAATTATTCTGAAAATTTTTCTTTTTTAAAAAGTTAAGTAGAGGTGGATGAAATTATACTTTTCAGTCATAAGGGGCAGGCATAAATGAGAAATCCACATTTCCAATCGAAATGACCACCAATATTCACCGTGAAAACTTGCAATATTTAATTTTTTTTAAATTTTGAAGTTTTTATTAAATTGTGTATAATTTAAGACTTAATGCTAACAATATGTGTTCTAAAATTTAATATAAAAAAAAAATAAATCTATGCATAATGCTGTACAGCATTTTGAAATGAAAATATAAGCATTGTAAGTGCAAAAATGTATAATAAATAGTATATGCATACAAATACTAAACTCATCAGTTTATGTACAGTATAGTAATTTTAGTTTTTAATAATATAAAGTAAAACATATACTAAAACAGTTCTATGTTTAATAAATTTATAATTCTCTTACTAAACTCCATTGTATGTTTTTCAAAATTTGTTGTCACTACTTTTTCTTATTATAATAATTTATTGATCATTATCAATCCAAATTCAATACCATTTTAAGTTAAAATTCTGTAACAATAAATATAACATAGTTAAAATTATTACTTTCAGATTACCTGTAATATGCAATTAACATGTTGAATGGATTTTTTGTAGGATATATCTGACTGAGCATCACAAGATCAAACTGTAAACACTAATTTTATAGATGAATCTCCAACTGAAGGTCAAGATTCATCAAGTGTACAAAGCACCGACTCCAACAGTTTTATTAATCAGATTGAAATGTTACCTGATAAAAATGGAGATGCAAACACAAAACAAGAACAAAACATTTCATCTACAATCTCATCACCATCCAATTCTAAAGTGGAAGTTAATCCTAATCTAAACAATGTTAAATCCAAACCAGGAGAGTCTCCCAAGTTACAGTTCCTGAAAGAAGATAGCTCTCCTCCCCCTTGCTATGATAACAGAGGAAATAAATGGGCAAATTGTTCAGAAGAAGAGGTTTATACTTATGGCTTTCCTAAAGGTGGAGGACGAGGTTTCAGGAAGGCTCTTGAAAGTGGAGATTATGGTGCAGTATAAAGATGCTGAGAATGTTTTCTTGGATGGTGTAGATTCAGATAATGCATCTGTGTCGGATGGATCAGTGAAAGTGTGAGATATTAAAGATAATGAATCAGATATCTGTGATGAAGAACATAACCACCACCAAAGAATTATGCTTCCGTGCCATCTTTCATGTGATAATGAGGTTTATTCAGTATTTAACAAACACAGATTTATAAGCAACCCCATTTTTAGATGGAGACTGGAAGACTAGCAAAGCTATTTAGAATAAAATATGTTATATTGACTGCAATTTTTTGGCCACTGAAATATTAATGGGGTATTTAATCTTCAAATTCAATTATTGACAAAATACATTTCATTTGATTTTAATTAATGAATCAAAAATACGTAAACTTTTAATTTGACACTTTTACATGGATTTTTTGTACAATAATTTTGTTACTTTCATGTAGGTGTATTTACCTTATAATTACATTAAATCATTGTATTTTATGTTTTCTTAAGCTATTTAAACAGTTAGGTATAAAAGACTAATTGGAAAAATAGTTATTGTGAAAATTTTTCTTTATAATGGCTTTTTGCAGATGAAAACGTATTATTTTATTAATTTGTCTTAAAAAAACTGAAATAAAAAATGTTATTTGAAATTCTATATCAATTTTTGAATAATTTTTTTGAAGTAAAGAGCAGTGGCCATAAACAATTATTAAAATTTGAACTTAACACTCGTCATTTTTGAGCTACATCAGGGTCAAGAAATAATTAACTGAAGCATGCATAAATCCTGGGGCTTTTGAATACTTAAGTTAATTTCAAAGATTGACAAGTACTATATATATAATAAGAATAAAGTAGCTGTGTGTATGGACTGTGATAATGAGGCAGCTACTGTACCTATCATTTAAGGTACGCAGTAAATATCCACAAATGTATGTTAAAACCTCAGATGTCAGATTCCAGCCAATTTCTATACCTATAATTTTAAAATTAAAACATTTTTATTTGTGATTAATATTTAAAAAGCATTCCCTTTGTATGTAAAATGTATCATTTATTCGGCAGTTTTGAGATAGTTTTTATATTTGCTTACTATTTGAGTACTTTGAAACAAATGAATTATTTAATAAATAGATAAAAAGGATATTGTATATCAATTGTGGTGTAGCAGAATAATGGTGTAATTTTTTTCCTTATCTTTAAGAAATATTTGTCATAATTATAAAATGAATAAAATTCTTGTCACAGTTTATTCTTCATAAAATATCTTGCTACACCACTGCCATAATGCATGAAAGGTAGAGCATAATTATTTACTTGTCTCCACACATTGTTTGTGCATGTACATGATTATATGTATATACATGCATGCATTATGCATAATCATACTATATTTATGGTGCTATGTTTATATTGCCATGGTCCTAGTGGAAAAAAATCACTTGACTGTTATTGCATTTATTAGTTAAAGGTCTGTAGATGCTGTTGTACATAAATACTTGTAATAAAATGTTACTTATATTCAAAGAGCCATTTCCTCTTGTACATGTCATAAAAAGTTTTTGCTCATCATTTTTTAAACCCTTTTATGCTTAGTATATAGATGTTTATTACACTGCTTAAAATATGGTTGAAATAAACATGAAGATGATATTAACAAGTTTATTTTCATCATTCATAATTATCTCACATTTATTCTCCTTTTTTTTTTTTATGCTAATTCTTAATAATTATTAAGAATTAGCATAAAAAAATGTTTGTCGTTGCAACAAATCTCATGGGCTAAAACAAATTCATCGACTAATTTATTTACAATTGCCAACTGTTTAAAAGCATTATCTGATTTGTATGTAAAATACTTCTTACTTCTTAACTAATGATTTGTGGTATATGATAAAAACTAAGGTATTTGAGACAGTAAGTCTTCCATTAAATGCAGGCACAATTATATTCTTTTTAGTAGCTCCATATTCTCTTTATCCCTCACTTTACTGCTACTTTTCTTGCTTAAAGCTTACTTCTTTTTTATTTTGAAATTAGGATCGATTCTTTTTATCATAACTGCTCTGGTTTACAGCCTATTTAGTTTTTGATTATAAAATTTTAAAACTTAAAATGATTGTTAAAATCACTTGAAAATGTTTTCATTTAAAAGAACCTTTAATTCTCCCAACTTCAATTTTATTTTCATGAATATGTATACTTTCAAATAAAGTATTTAAAATAACATTTGGTTGCAATAATTAAAAAAAAAAAAATTAGCTTAATGTCACAAATGTGAATTTTAAAAATTTTGGAAGTAATGTAAAAATCAAAACATTTGAGGCTCCATACATATTTGAGAAAACACTTTTGCATTCCAATGAAATGCAAAATTTGGATTGAAATGGCATTTTAATACAATGGTCCAAATGTGACTAATTGTAATTATAAAAATAAATTTCATTAAATTAACTTTTTAATCATTGTGTACTGCTTGATAAATTTTAAAAATAAAGTTTTCAGTAAAAATTTGACTAAAAAACAAGAATGCAATTTCTTTATACTGTAAAATAAATTTCATCATCAAAATAAACTTCAGATATTTTACTACCTTAATTACAAAAAAAAAAAAAAATTCATATTTGTTTTAACTGCATACTAGAAATGTATTCAAACCTTTTGAAAACAATGCAATTCTCTCCACTGCGAAGGATATAAACTACTGGGTACAAAAAGTAAGACCAGTTTTCAATTTAAATTTCCCGGCAAATGGCATTTCAGTTTTTTATATTTTTTTAGGTTGCTGGCACAGTCCTTGACATCTGTGTGAAATTTTTATGTCAAAATATTCATTAGTGCTTGGTTTTGTGAGATGCTACAACTGATTCCGGCAATTTTGAAATGTCTATTCAATCAACTCAAAATGGTGGCCCCGGAGTGGTCTTTTGAGTTTAGGAATAGCCAGAAGTAGAATGATGCTAAATCAGGTGAATACGGTGGTTGTGGAACGATACGAGTTTCATTTGTGGCGAAAAACTCACGAAGAATCAATGCAGTGTGAGCTGGTGCATTCAGTGTTTTCGGTACCAATCGAGATTTGACACGTTTGAGGCCTAAAATGGAATTGACCGATCCTTTCGAAATTCAACATCATCAGCAAGGTCTCTAATTGTAAATTGACGGTTTGTAAGCACCAAATCTTTAATTTTTTGGACATGAGCTTCGTCGGTTTAGGTTGATGGTCGATCAGAGGGCTCTTCGTCTTCAACATGTTCACTGCCTTCTTTGAACTGTTTATACCACTTGTAAACATTTCTTTCCGATATAGGAATGCTCACCGAATGCCTTCTGCAACATTCTATATGTTTCCGCAAACAAAATTTAATGCAAGTTCTTTGCTCAATTAATTCAGACATTTCAAAAATCGCCGGAATCAGTTTTAGCGTCTCACAAAGTCAAGCGTAACTCAAACACTAATGAATATTTTGACGTCAAATTTCACACAGATGTCAAGGACAGTGCCAACAACCTAAAAGAAAAAAAAAAAAAAATTGAAATACCATATCACCGGGAAATTTAAATTGAAAACTGGTCTTACTTTTGGACACAGTAGTATAAATATATATATAATTTTTGTAAAATCCTATACATACAGTACTATTTTAATCTTCTTTTGAAATTTCATTGTCTTATATAAATGAATAGTGTGCAGGGTAGTGTATCTGATCAATTACTTTTTCAAAAGTTAACCCTGGGGTAATTTATTAAAAAATTGTTCTTAGAGTAAATTAATGTTTAATGCAATTAACAATTTCATTTCAACCCTGTTTCAGTTACGTTTTGAATTTTAATATATATTAATTGTATAAAATGAAAGAGTTTCTTAATAATTTATAAGTAAGCATATTTTAATTTTATCTATTTCAAAAATTCAACAATAAGTAAAAGAAATATTGAAATGTTTTTAAATATAAAATTTTAATTATAGTTTGAGGTGGTATCTTTACATAAGCAATTATTTCATTAATGGATTAAAATAATTATTTTAATTAATCAATATACATTTTTTTATAGTGAATAAAATAGACATTTATTTTGAACTGTTTATACTCTACAACATCACATTTCAGACAGTAAATGATTGAGAGATTAGCTAAGATCTGAAATTACATCAACGTCTCGATTATTTTTTTGGAAATCAAATAGAAATTTAGAAAATAAAATCCGTTAAATTCAGATGACTTTTGAACAAAACTGATTGTGTCAAGTTTGCTCAGGGAAATCAAAGCGGAGATTTTCATACCACAGCAAACTACGGTTAATAAAAATTTATTTAGAGCTCAGTTCAATTTTACGACAAAATTGATCTTTACATTAAACACCAGTATCTGTGCCATTTAACAGTTATTTCAAATAAAAAATATTATCCAATTGGATTAATTAAATGTACGATGTTGCTTAACTGTTTTGAAAAAGTTGTGGGTCAGGTATTAAATCTCTCGAATAGAAAAATTAATATTTCTAAGCACACTGCTATTGAATAATGATATTCGAACAATGAATTGTTTGTGAAAAGCAGCGCCATTTATGAAAGCGTTACAGGAAACCCCGAGTCGAATCAGAGAAGAGTAGCCGTGTAAACTCAGTAGTGATGTGGCGAAACCATCATCGATTATGATGGCAGCCAAAATAAATGCGAAGACATTACAGTCCACATCTTGTTTTTATTTTATGTGAAAGGGTTATCAAAAAATGAAGGTACTTACGTATTAACGGTACCTTGGCGACAGTTGCGCCAATAAAGAGCACACGCGCCAACCGCAGCTACAGATTTGGCGCCAATCTACACTTAAAATTTTTGTTCCAAATAATAAAATATATATGAAACACTTCATTTAAAATCAAACCGCTTTCAAAATATTTTTATTCCAAATAATAAAGATTGGCGACACTTAAAAACTGCCAAGGTACCGTTAATACGTAAGTACGAAAATGAATAATAAATAAGAATTCAGTAATTCCAAATAATTTAGAAAAGCTTAGCGGGTTTCATTTTAAACGAGGCAGCACGAACTGTCCATCACAGATTTCATTGATTGGTTGGGGAGGTTTTATGGCGCAAGGGCCGGATTCCGCCCTTCAATTTTATAAAATTCCCATATCATAATTAAATTAGTTGCAGCACATTAATGCTTTTAAAAAAATATATATTCTCATGGTCCAGGAATTCAGGTTTTTAATTATTTTCGTAAAAGTAATTGATCTCTTAAGTCTTTATTTTCCCTGCATTTCCTAAGACAGGAAACGCTTCTAAATATAAGCAAAGATGTAAGAATTTTCACAAATTGAATAGTTGAAATATTCCAGATATAGTAAGTTGGTTTTTTAAAAGATGGTAAGATGATCGCGATTCGATATCTCTCATTAATTTATTAATAAATTGGCTTTTCTGGTTTCTTGTACGACAATAAAGAGTCTATTTTGAAAAATATTTCTTTATTTAATAACAATTGCCATAAAACTCATTACAATGAATTCTCATTGTTTCTTTCCTTAACATTCGCTAGGGTACTATTTTTACGCCGTCACGCACTGCAATCTGTTGTTGATTTCCGCAAATAATTGCTTGAGGGTACATTCACCAGAGAGAATCTCTCCCCCAGCGATTGAGGGTTACTCTAAAGGAAGAGCAAGAAATTAATGCTAGTTTAAATTAACTATACATATTTATAGATTCTGTAATTTTCTTATTTAATGATCGTTCCAAAAGACGCTGAGTAGATTGAACAATCCGCTCAACGAATTTTGGACCATACACGCATGCAATTGCATTAATATAATGAAAAACCAGATTTCTTGGTAGTAACGTAAAAATCATCCAAATGCTTCCTTTGTGCCATAACTATGCGGTTATTGTACTGAAAGGTTTTTAAAGCGCTTGTGAACAACTCTCGTCATTGTGACGTACTATCCGCGCCATATGGTGGTTTTCTGTAATTTGCATATTCGTCTTCAAGATGTGTGTGATAATTCTACAGGTGAAATTTTTATTTTAGAGTTCAATTTCTGTGTGATTCTGAATTATCCTTAATTTATGGACATGAGTGTATACCAGACTTATTATATTCCTTCCGTGGTGATTCCTCTTTGAAATTTCCTACTTTTTTCCTCACTATCTCAAGTAATTCGTTTCTTTTTCGCTATTAAAATTCCATTGAACTAAAAATTATCGGCTTGTAAACGGAAATATATGAAAAGTTAATTAAACCTGGGACAATCATTAATGTAATTTTTTTTTATTTATATGACAAAATTAGCGTTGAGTTACTTTTTTAGTTTTTATTCCATTAATAAATTATCCCAAAAATATACTAGGACAAAGGTCTCACAATGTGTTATTTTTCTAAAAATCGATTTCATATACAATTTTTCATAAGAATGTTGTGAAAATTTTTTCAAAAATGTTCCCAATGGTATGAATTAAATATTAATAAAGTATGCAACAGAAATTAAGTTTTGTTGAGCTTAATACGTAATTTAATGTGTATACATTCCACACCATTTGTGAAGATATATAAATGGAGTTCGTCAATTTTCATAATCAATGAACATTAGAAAATGTCATCAAATGATAATAATTTTAATTATTATTCATTGAATTTGATTTCCTATGCCAACGAAATTATATAAATAACCGAGTAGTTTCAATTTTTCTACGAGTTCAGCGTAAGTTTACCAACACAACAACAGCGCCATCTATCTGTGTGTTGACTGGCTTACGAATCTCTAATACATGGTGGGTAACAATTATATTCGAAATCGAATAATGCTCTGTAGTAACGTGTGTGAGCATCTTACAGATGTTTTATTTATTTGTTTGCATTGATTTTTTCACAATAATTTACATTTATATTACTTTTATTTACATGAAAATTTCTTTTATCGCTAGACCATTGCAGCCAAGTTCCTTAGTGATTCTCAATAGTTCCAGTTTTGAATTTTTACTTTAAACGGCTCATCTAATTCAATTGTCCGTTAAACATAGCAAAACAATGATTTTCTTTTTGTATAAGATTTAATTTCTTCGTGTTATTTTAAAATCGAGATGTTAATTTTATGAAGTCTCAGTTGTTTAATGCAGCTTTCATCGTTTTGTTATAATAAAAAAAAATGATTTGTAATCTTGTAACATTTCCAAAACTTTACATTACTTAAATTATTATATTAAAGCCACATTTCCATAATAATAAAAAAGAAAATGCAGTCGAAAATATTTGTATGACATGTAAAAAATCCAGAATAAATTGTAACTGTCTGCTTTTGTAGCTGACTCCTATTTGTTGCTGAATAATTTTTATTTTTTAATTTCTTGTTTTTTCGTCGTGATTTTACAGTTGCCTTATTTATATTTAAACTGCTAAATGGCCCCGAGGCTATCATTACTACAATATCTATACAAGCCATGGATTTACATATTCGGGGAAGGATTCCATTTCTAAGGTGTAAATAAAGATATTCAAGTTTCCATTGGATGAACGAGATATACTTTCTATACTCAGGATATATATACTTCCTCTCAGGATGAGAGTCTGTAGCCCAACTTAGGCACAGGGTTGTACAAACTATATTTTCTCTCGGGGCGAGAGACAGTAAACTAAACGTTTCTGAGGTAACAGCGCCGGCTGCGCGGACTGCATCCACTCGGGTTAGAGTCACAACGTCTACTAATTTGTTCTGAACGCCGTAGAGGGCGATATTGAAGTGCGTAGGAGGGAGCAAGGTTACATTAGTTCATTATAAATATGCCAAACAAGTAAAAATCTATATTACTTACAACAAAAAAATGTGATTTGTTTAGTAGGGATAAATTTAATATTACATTACTAACTAATATTTCAACTTTGATGTTTGAAACTAACAATTGTTATTAAATTGAAATGATAAACGCAATAATAAATCCCTAAGCTATATTTTGTGGCCTAGTGACAGCTTCTTGTGTTAGACTGTTGTAGGACTCAGGTTCATATCTGCTGGAGGCTTTCATTGCTGCCACTCTTTATTAAAATGATGAGTTTGACAACGTGTTTAAAAATATCCCATGGATATTAAAACTGCCAAATACCAGCTTTCCGTACTTTCTGAGGTAAAGGCGGGTGGTTACTTTCCTGCAGGGCTATAGGTTGTTCGCTTTATTTATATGAGAAAATATGAGGCCCACCCATAAAATAAACAAAAAAAAAAAAAATAACAAATTATTTTGATTATCATCATCTTCAGTGGCCCAATAGCCCCATGGTGGGCTAAGGCCGTCTGCCTACCGGCAGATTTCGAAGCAGGAAATGTTTTTCTTTTGACATGTCAGCAATACGGTAGGCTTGTCAGCAGTACGCCCAACGCTCTATAGTCAAAATAGACAGGCCGGAAAAATATTCTGAAGAAGTTACTGTCAAAAAGAATGATTATGTTAATACCAGTTTTTTATTTGATCATGAATTTATGATTAGACAAAGTTTAGAAATTTTACAAAATGACTTAACTTTGGAAAAGCTTATAGACCTTTTATCATATACTGAATCCATGTTAAAAGTATACCCATCGTCACATGATGCAATCTATCATATATTTAAAAATCATAATTTTAGTTACATATCAATTAGAGATATTATCAAAGATTTATTTTCTGGACTATATTATTGAGGAAGTGGACTATATTATAATGCTATTGAGTAAATGAATTATGCTAAATTTTTTATCAAACTGAAATTGAATATTGTTTTTTATTTTTATAGATCCTGATGCTCATCTATATTGCTTCATTCCATGTCAATATATATATTTGTGTGTTTTTATTTAAACAAATATTGTTTAAGATGGGGCACATTTCCAGAAAAAAAAATTGTATATATATGTGTATACAGAATGCAGTAAAAAATACTTTTTTACAATGTGTTCATTTGAATGTGTTAATTCAAAAAGCTATTTTGACGATTTTATGTGAGAAATGTTCTAATGTACATTTAATTAAAAGTGGAAAATAAGTTTGTTAGTTTGAGAGAACTTATTAAATTTTTGAATTTTATAAGAGAAGCCAATTTGCTACTTGTTTCTGTCAAATATATGTCTGTAAATGGAGAAATTTCATCTTTATCAAAAAGACTCTCTCGGAAAACAGATAAAAATTATATAGTTTTTGATTATTGTGGATACCCTGTGTTAATACATTATAAAGATGTTTTTAATTATTTAAAGTATTCATTTTAAACATTCATTTGTACTTGCAATTTGTTGTAAAAGAAAGGAAATTAAAATAAAAACATGATTAAAAAATATATTTATTCACAATTCAGATATTCAAATTGATATTATTTTTCTAATAAATATTTTCACTAATAATGAAATAGTGTATAGTTCATTTTTTAAAAAAAATTTCATGAATGCGTAGCTATAAAAACATTGAAATATTAAGTTTATAATTTTATCAATTTTTTCAGGTTTAAATTTTGTTTTTAATTTTGCTATTATTATAATATAGTATAAATTTTTGTTTGATTTACATTGTAAACATTTTTTAATGTTCTTTTTCAATAATTTGTTTAAAATTAAATAAACAAATAAAACTTTTTTTTTCATATTTTTAAAAAGTTGATCATATAGTTTCAACTGGTATTGATATTTTTTATCTTTTTTAACCAGTAATAAAATTTTTGAACACAAATTTAAAATTATTTAACAATAAAATATAGAATGCCATACAAAAGCGGCAATCTTTGTGGGTTTCATATTAATGAAATTTGTAGAGTTTTTTTGTAGGTCTTGAAATACTAAAAAGAAAAATGAATTATCAAGACTTGGTCTTAAATTTATTGAATAAAAAGCAATATCCAGTATTATTAGAAACTGTTATAATAGATGTGTATTATAAAATATTGGAACCAACAACAGGCAGTAATAAACAATATTATTTACCTACACATTCTGAAAATTATTACACAAATTATTAATTACACATTATTTTTGAAAAAGAAAATAAAGCGACAAAAATTGTTTATTTGAATAGCTAAAAAAATTATTTTTACATTTATAAAGAAGATCCTGAAAATAAAAATTTATCTGCTTTACCTTTAAAATGTATAAAAATTATATTAAAAACGTGGATTTGTTAACAAAATATTAAAAACTGAATTTGAAACCTTTGAAGAAGAAATTTATACTTTTATAAAATATTTAAATTTTGATATAACTGTAATAAAATCTATAATAAATTTAACATTTAGTGATAGCATATGATTTGTTCCTAATCATTTAAAACTTTGGGTATGCAAATATAAACCTTATCCTATAGGACCAATATGTTAAAAAATTTATTATTTTGGCCCCACTCATGCTATCATTTGTTGCAGATGGATTCAAGGTAAATTAAGTGAATGTCAATCTAAAAATATAATTATATCTTGTAATAATATCACAAGGTATTAAAGATGATAACTTAATAGATTCAATGCTGTCATATACTTTTTAAATTAAGATTTATATAATATGCATATGTATATATTAAGGATAATGATTGTTTACATGGATTTGACAAGTATTATTTTATAAATAAGTATCCAAATATATTAAAAAATGATAATAATATTTATGTTATATCTAACCTAGAAACATTAGTTTCTCGTGCAGTAAATTTTAAATTAAATATTTTTGATATTGGTAAAAATATAAGGGATCCAATGGGATATACTCTATGGTATATACTAGTTTTGAAAGATAATTCTCTTGTTGAATTATTAGAAGGCTCATTTATTAATAATACATTAATTAATAATAAAATCATTTTGGAGATACTCCTTTGCATGTATGTAAAAATGAAAATATAAAAAAACAACTAATAGAGAAATATGGAGCTCATGTAGATTGTGTAAATAACAAAGGTTGAATTGCTTATAAAAAAAAATATTAGATTTACAGTGTACTTCTGCAAGATTTATACCAAAAGAATTTATCGATAATGTACCAAATTTATTAAAATCATTTGTAAAATTGCATGTTCCTAATTTTGTATAACCCAAAAAGTTTTATTTTGTATATGAAGAAATAAACTGTAAAACTATTGTTTTTAAAAACATTTGTTTATTTATTTCGAATAATATAATGATAAATACATATTTAATAAAATGCATATTCAATAGCATAATAATAATATTTCCAATAATAATAATATAATGATAAATATTCATGTATAATAAAATACATATTCAATAGCATAATAATATTTCAAATGCATCCATTTCATAATGGTGTTTGAAATACAAGAAAAGCATTTCTTTCAGGGTTTTTTTTTTTTTTTTATGAACAACTATATATGCAACATTTAGAACATCTTGTAACTCGTGATAAATAATATGTAAGCAATATTTGTGAGGCACAGCTATTTTAAGACTGATGACTGCATTCGACGGGAGAGCACTTCTGAACGGTGAGAGTGCCTTGTTATGAAAGATAACCAATAAAAGTTTGGGTTTCCCTGCAGCATGGAAACTGTTAACCATAACATGTACGAAGATTTGATGTGTTATTAACATGAAAAACTATCAGAAATCGAGATGTGTTGAAACCTTTGACAAATGCAGATGTATCAATGTTATATTCATAGTTCTGCAGCTTGAAATTAGATGCAAATGTAGAGAACAGTCAAGGAATGCATTTGCATTACAGCAATGAAGAATAATTGAAGGTCAAGTAGTTCATTGATTTTCTTAAAATGGAACAGATTTTAAATATCAGAGAGAGTCAGAAAAAATATCCTCTTGTCAATGTTTTTGTATTCACCTTTTTCATTTATATATTTTTTAATTTTGTTCTAATTATTCATTTTATTTTTTAGAATTTTGTAAATTGTTTTAGCTTATTTTCCTGATTTGATTTCCAAGTTTTTAAAATTTAATAAATAAATGGATTTTGCTTCAGTTCGAAGAATATACTGAAATTTCTAAGATTAACAATAATAATTTCACTCTATCACATTATATTTGTAAATTGTCATAAGTAATTTTGAAGTTGTACGTTTAAATCGATTTTTTTTTTCTGTTTGTAATGATTGTTTTAAAATTTAATATCAACAACAAATTTTCCATGAACCCTTTTAAGACAAAACAATAATGGTTTAAAAAATTTTTTAATTAAATCAAAATAATAAAATAAAGAAAATTAAAAGATAGAAATAAAAAGAGAATCCTTCTCTTAATATTCCACTTAAATGGACGTTCAGATGGAGGATCACATATTAGCTGCTATGTAAAACTTTGAAAATAAATATGTGAAATGATCATAGTATATTCATATGAATGACATAGAATATTTTGACAGTTAATTATGCATTGCATTACAATAGTTGTATATAAAAATGACATTCAAAAACGGTATTTAAAAATAAAATAAAAAATAATCAGTAGTTCTTAACGTAAGTAAACAGTACTTATTTTTACATTATAATTTTTCATTTTAAGGGATCAAAAGAGTTTCAAATGATGAATTATTTTTGTGAACTAAAATTGCAGTTTACAACATAAGAACAAAATTTAAAAAAGAAAATGTGATTATTTTTACGGTTATTTTAAGCTGCACTGAATGGAATAATTATATTTTTAAATCTTATGCCATCTTCGTGATAATTTCTAATTTTTGAAGTTTCAATTTGTTGTCTTTACACACTATGAGTTACTCAGTGTTATGTTTTGTGTCACTCTGTGTTCATGAAAAGATGGTTGAAAGATTGTTGTCTGCCTACTCTTTGACTTCCCTTGTAAAATCGAATCGTATTTCTCAGAACCTACAGATGCATTGAACGTAGAAGGACGCATTCTTCTGAATTACCAGTGTCGTGGATATCATTCCCGTAGATCGTGAAGAATCCATCCTGACTGCTGCTTCTGGAATATATTTCTCAGGATGAGGTTTTTTTTGTGTTCATGTTCTAAGGTTGAATTATGATGAGTTTGTTAGCTCAGTTTTGTAGGAAAATACATATAGAACTGTGCTTTCTTTTTTGCAAATTTTCACAAGAAGTGTTGTTCCTCTCATTTCTCATCTTTAAGGCGTATTTTCTACTTGGGTGTGTTTAAATTTATTTAATGTTCCATATTTCTAATAGAATTGGAGAAATCTCTCATCCAATTTTAAACCCCGATTAAAATCGGTCACCAACTGTTGTCCATCAAAATTCTCATAGTACGCCTTCTTGCAAAAACAATACATTTTTATAATAAAGAGCAATCAGAATCGAAATTTTTTACTGAATATATTGCTGTCGTTGTTGTTGGTGAGATTGTACTTTCGAAATAATTTATACATTTAGACTATGAATCAAACCACAAATTCTATAGAGAAAATAATACCTGAAACTTGCAAGCTCAGGTTTTTAAGATGTGATTGCTTCCAATGGCGTCTTGAAGAGTACAACTTCACATAGTTGCATGGAATCATAGATGCATTCTTCTAGTAGCACAACTTTGCCAGATGCATCTAAAATATCCGAGTGATGTCTTTGGGCACATTATACGACGTAGTTTTAACACCAACTTATTTTTGAATGAAAATTGAAATGAAAAATTATTTATGGCAAATACTAAGTTTCTTAATCAGTACTTAACACTGACTTTTGTTTGTTCATAAATAGAAGAGGTGTTGTTAATTATTTATACAAAATGGACATTAAATAAACATTCTTTTTTAAAATACATCTTTTGAAGGTTGAAAATCGTAACTACTAATTTTTACAAGAAGGACGTCTCATTAATAAATTGAGCTTTTTTTGCTGATGCTTAAAAAAAGTGAATCTGCAAATTGTTCTTCTTCACCATGAGCATTGATTTCGTCTGATGGATGACATGAAATGAACCATAACATGCAACAGTATAATCAAAATTTAATTTTGAATGAACTATTTATTAATATAATCAAAATTATATAAAATAAGGAAAATATTACTCATTAAATTAAACATTCTAATTTCAATAATTTTAAATTTTTTTCTGCGTCTTACTTAAATGTAAACTTCAAGAATAATCTTACCTTCATTAAAATTCTGTGAGCAATGTAATTTTTAAATGTTTTTAAAGAATGCTATTTCTCTTGGTTTTTTTCAATTTATAACAGTATTTATCACGAGTTCCTTTTTTGAAGTTCCATTTTTTTGGGAGAAATACAATTCCTCAAGAGTACATTTAGTTTTGACAAAATGTGTTCAAATTGCCGGAATATACTTTCTATCTGGGTTCTTTTACTTTATTAAATTAACCTAAAACAAAAAAAAAATAATTTTGAAAATTCTATAATGGATATCTATAATGGATAATCTTTGAATAATTAGCAATGATTTTATTTTGATATGAATGAATAATAAGCAATAAATTGAACACAACCTCTGTATTTAAGAATTATTTTTTATTCGAGAAAATAAATTCCAACAAATCAGAGAAAAACAAATTTTATATTTATTGGGCAATTAAAAAAGACGCAGACTTGTAAAAAAAAAGGGAAAAATTCTTAAATCTATAATGGATTATCTTTTGAATAATTAGCAATGATTTTTTCATCGAATTCGAGAATAAATGCCTGCAATTGTTCAACAAAAATCTGATCTGTAATCATTCATTGTATCGATAAATTTATAATAAAATTATATCATCAATTATTTCAAAAATTGCGTCCAAATATTTTTCTATCTATTTCAATTACAACCCTGGATTATTTCGCATTACATTTTATGCGAATACATTTTCACCAAAGCTGCAATTGTTTCATCAAAATGTGTAAAATTTTAACTTATTAATTTTTTTGCATCAATTAAAAAATATTCCTTCATTTTAGAAGATTATTCATAAAAAATTTTTCTTTTTCTTTCACCACCTGTTCCGAAATTGTTTTTGCATGAAGATATCTTTCACGAAGTCTTCATATTTGATGCTCGTAAAATAACATGTTCTAAATACAAAAATGTGGCATACAACAAATTTATAATAGGCGTTTCATTCATAATTACCAATTAATAATAGCTCTTGTTTAGATGCAATTAGAGGATACTATCGATAAATATATTTGCAAAATGTGAAACTTTTAGAAAAAAAAAAACGTTTTCTTTTTATTATTCAAATTAAATTTATCTGTTCTTTTGGAATTTAACAATATTTATCATTACTTGTTTTTTAGAGTTTATATCATAAATAGAGATTTGTCCCACAGTGTTTGATCGATTGTATAAAATAAGTCATAACGTACATATATGAATGATTATGTTATCAATTTTTTTTTTAAACAATCTAAACAGTCCCTGCAATAATACGAGTTTAAAGTTGAGCAGAAGCTTTTCAATCCAGAATAAATTAGTGCAATGGTGTTGACCAAAATGAGAGACTGCAGAGATGTACCTTAGGTGAAAAAGTTACTGATGCTGTGATAACTGTGCCGGCTTAGGGCGACAGATTGTGAAGGGTGTATTCATTGAAAGCAGAAAAAATGTAAATAATAAATTACCTTGATGAATTAAAAATTAAATGGAAGAATTTTTGTAGAAAAAAAAAAATTATTATGAAGTTTAAAAATACAATTAATATTTAATTTCTCAACTATATTTATCAACAATATACTCATGATATTGAATGTAAAATGAAGAAAAATCACGTTTACTTTTACAACATTGTAATTTTTTGACAGCGGATTTATTTTTTGATTTTATCAAATCATAAATAAAAACAAGATAAATCTTAATAAGCTGGAAAAAAAAATTCTGAAAAATATATTCCAAAAATTCAACAAAACAATTCGTCAATATTTTTACAATCAGAACATTTTAATAAAATTGATTTATTGCATCAATAAATAAAAATGTTTTAAATACATAATTTTAATATTTAACATAAAAATTGTGTTTCCTTTAGTTGATGGTACGTTGAAAACACAATAACCAATAACATATTTATAATATTATATTTAGATTCATTGTACATGTCCAGGTATTGATTTTTACCATCATCACTAAATATTTAACTTGTAGTCAGTCAGTCTTTACTGGATTTCGGACCTTGGCCCCAGAGAGTCTTAAAATCATATCTTCTGTGTAGTACATGGTAATGATAAAAACACATGATTTATAAAGAGATAGAGAATGAATAATTAAGGATCTTGTCCCCGTGGTTAAGATAAAAACCAAAAATTTAGTAAAAGTTAAAAAAATTAAAAAGTTAAGCAAAATAAAATAAAAGTTATGAGCTTTAATTACTTAAATATAAAACTATATACAGAAATATTTTTATTTATTTATTTATTTAAAATTATTAAAATTATAGTAAAGAAGAAAAATAAAATAAAAAAAAAAGAGTCCGCAAAAAGTATGGGGTAAACGCTGCTAGAAATGGTGACTAAAGGAGCAGGTCAGGGTCAAATCTACAACCTCGCGGTTGCAAGAACGACGTACATGATATATGAACCCGTTCATCTAGGAATTTTGCAATTTATAAAGAACTGCCCTCGGGCGTTTAGCATTTTCCGTCAGAGTGAAATCGTATCTCGTAAGATTAACGAATTTCATCATTCGTGATATGAACAAGATTTGCGTAGAAATGTTCTGGAAGCTTCAGCAAAAACTTTTGAATAGAAGCGAGGGCAAGACTGTGACGAAGGCCATCATTTCTAATACCATCAGTGATCATTCTAATAATCTATTTTCAAGTCTTTTAATATAGTTGATGTGGTACTTTGCAGCGGAACCCCAAACTGGTCAGAATACGTGATAATCGGACGTATATAGTACACGTAAATTATTAGTTTAATATCTAAGGATTTACTTGTACTATATGTGTCCTTATTATTTATTATCTTCAATTTTCAATAAGAGTGATTTGCTATTTTAACTTATACTATTATAAGTTGTTTTTTTAATAAATAAATAAATAATATATAAATATATATTACTCTCTTTCTATCTAATCAATGCACTTAAAGCTTAAGAAATTTCCTTCACTCACAAAAAGCAGGAGATAGAGGTTGCTAAGCAACCAAGGTTCTTCATTAATCCAGCAAATCGTCATCGTCGTCATCTCTAATCGCAGCAAATGTAGATGAATATAGATTACTGAATTATAGAAGGAGTTTCTTTCGCCAGTACGGTGCAGAGAGCTCCATGCAAACTACCATGAATTATAAACAAATTTTGTGCTGGCGTTATCCAATCCCATCCCATTAGAAAATTTCCCCCATTAGCCATTTTCTGAATTTCTCTACGTAATTTATTTCTAATATATTTTCAAAAAAATTTTTGGATTTTTTTATTTTCAATTTAACTTTTTTGTATGTTTTTCTGCTTTAGGGATTAGAACCTATTTCACTAACCCTGTTTGTATTGACCAATTTTACTTTTTTTTTTACATGTTTCCCTACGGAAGATATGAATTTAAGGCATAATACGCGGCGACACCGCTAGCAATCACAGCCACCTCAGCGCTCTTGCCACTAAAGACTGCTTCACTTGCAAGACAGGAGTGGACGGCTGCTTCGCTGCCAAAGTACTCTGTTACACTTCAAGCATCATAATTGCATAAAACTATTACTATTCTTCATTCTAAAATATTTGCTTCACACTATTACTATATTTTTAGCATATCATGATAATAGATAAAAATTGTGTTACATAACAATTTTGATAGAAGCATATGACAAAATTATGTTATTAACTACAGTATATTTAGTATTTTATTTATTTTTTTATTTTGCATCTATGAGCAGTATAGCAGCATTTAAAAAAAAAAAAAATAACAATAACTACGATCATGAAAAGTAAGCCAAACAAGAAAAGTTGATGATGATTTGTGTTGGTGCGAAGCAGCCGCTAACTTCTATCTTGAGTTGGAGTCCTTTGAAGTTTTGAAATAATAGATTGAAAAAGATAGCAGGTAAAGGCTAACAGGTGACTTGTCAAGATATATATATATATATATATATATATATATATATATAAAGAATTAAAAAGAATTAAAAAGAAAGAGTCATATAACGTTTTGAAGTAATCTAAAAAAAAAAAAAATTTTTTAATTTGTTTATTTATGCTTTATTTATATTTAATTTATAAACATATAAAAACAAATAAAAATAATTCAGAAGCAGAATTTAAGGAAAAGTTTCGAGGTACGTACAACTAAACAGAAAGAAATAATCTAAAAAATAAAATAGAAGTGGAACATAAGGGGAAATGATTGCGTACAAAAAAATTTTTCAGTTGATCTATGCTATTTATTAGAAGTATTCCAAATAATTTGGTGAAATTTGGATATAAATTAGTTCCGTTGATATGCGGACATATGCACACAAACTTATGTTTTAAAATTTATGTGAAACTTTTGATTTCCATAACATTGCTAGTAAAGAAAAAAAAAAACAGCTGAAATTAGATAGTATATGGCAAACAATTATTTTATTCAGGATAATTTCAAGGAAATTCTAAGATATTTGTAAGAAAATTATCATTTCTTTAACAAAGCCATTTTATATATAATTTATCGTTGTAGAATTAAATAATTATGTTTTAAATAATTTAATGAGGAACTCTTTTTTAAAAATGTATTCTGTAAAGCTGTTTTTCTAAAAAATATCCCTATCATCATGATCATCATGGCATGCCTAGCATCATTTTCCCATAGCAGATTTTTAATAAATAAACGGAAATCATCTGTATTACAATATAGATACCAAGAATATGATAGATAAGTCGTACTAAATTTGTAATAATGCAAGTACATGAATTCTTAATTTAGAAAATATGATACAACAAATGAGAAACTCTGGGCTATGATGAAACAATGATAACACAAATACTTACATTTTTTATAATTAACAACAATAAATTGAAGTTACTGAATTGAATACCTTTATTAGAATTATTTAGAGGGAGATATATAGAGGGAAAAAGCTCGATAATGCAAATGGTATAATAAATAAGGCGCTTAATAAGGGGGTATTAATAATTTTACATAACTTGATTTCAGGGTACCGGCAAGGACGCGGATTTATTTAAAATAAAGAGGAAGTTACAAAAGGGAAATACAAAAATAAAAACATCCACTCGTAGGTGGGAACTGAAAAGAATCACGCGCAGGTGATTTTAAAAGTCTTGGTTACGTAGAATATAAGTATTTACAAATATACGATCATAATTCTGAACAGCGTATAAATTATATATATAATATTAAGTATAATATTATAAGTATTAATATTATATTTTAATTTATGTATAAATTTAAATTATTGTACATGCCCATGAGTTTTACCATCATCAATAAATATTTAACTCCTAGTTTTTATTATGATCTTAAAAATACATTTCTTTAAACAAAATTTAGCTTATATAAAAACTGCTGATTAAAAGCTTGTTGATTGACGATGTTTATATGTTTTAAGAAAATACTTACAAAATTCCAGATATTATGTATCCTAAATTACAATATTTCGCCAGATATAAGAAAATATATTGATTAAACAAATTCCACTTATGCTCACATATCATGTTTATATTATCCAACTCCTTCTCAACAAGACAGGTGTTTTAGGCTCTATGGGGGCCAAAGAGAAATCAAGTCTGACTTTGCTCGCATGATACAGGTTTAATTACTCAGGGGCGGCACACACATTATGCAGAAAAATCTACAAAATTATATCTATAAACTTGAAAATTGAGTTAACAATTGGAAGATTAAACTTAACGTCGCGAAGACTGAAGCAGTACTATTTACCAAGAAAAATAAATGTAATACTCCTAACATAACCATTTATAATACTAACATTTCCTGGTCTAAAGAAGCAAAATACTTAGGTGTGATATTAGATAAGAATCTTAACTATTGCTCACATTAAATACCTTCGCAAGAAATTTAATAACCAATTAAGAAATTTCTTTCCTTTAATACGTAGAAACTCCTCACTAACAATTGAACTTAAAAAGCTAATCTACCTTTCTTACCTCAGACCCATTATAGCATATGCGAGTCCAGTTTGGGGCTCTACTTCTAAAGCAAACATCACAATTCTCGAAAGACTGCAGAACAAAATTATCCGAATGATCACGGGTTCGCCTTGGTTCTTCAGAAATGCGGAAATACGATATGCCATCTCTATCCCCAGTTTTGTTGAATATGTTGAAAAACTAGCGATTAATTTTTATAATAATCTCTCCAACTCTAACAATCTTGTATTACAAGATCTTCAAAATTACAGCTATGATATTTCTCTCCCCAAAAAGACCGCGATCTGTTTTAAATATCAATAGTTAAAATCACTATTTCCTCTTTCTGAAGGACCAATGCTTTCTTCTATACTGCAATGGATGTCTGGTTTTCATTACGGGGTGCTCAGTTTTTTATTAACTTTTCTTTTTTACTACAGTATGCTTTCATTTTGTAATTTTAAATCCTTTCCTTCTGTATTTTTTTTTTTTTTCTTTTAATTTTTTTTTTTTTTAATCAGTTTATTTATTTGTAATTTTATTCAATTATCTACTTTTTGTATAAATGTAACATTTTTTCACACTGGCAATGGGCTTAGACCAATCGACAAGAACCCTATTTTTCAAGGACGGAGGTTTATATGGTCGCTGCGCGACCAATGCACTCCGAAAATCTACAACGAATCCTTCTTTTTACTCTCAGGGATTGTGTTCTCAGACAGAGAAAATTGAAGATCCTGGTGAATTCTTTCTGGATGGTTGAAGATTTCCTGATTCCGAGAGGAAGAAGACCGTAACTTGAACATTAATAGTCTACTCCGAAGGATGGCGGAATTTGGTTCCAAATTTCCAATCTGATGCTCGCTTTTCGACGGGAACGGTCCTCCTCAGGAACATTTTGAAGTAGCCAGCCTCGGCGCTGCCGCTGAAGCTATGATTACTCGACCACCGTGCCACTCTTCAACTCGAAAGCTGACCACTGCCTGAACATCACCGCAGCTTAAAGATAAAGAAAAGGCCGTTGAAATGATGCACCAAATCATCAAGAAACAGAATATACTTATCGACGGAGGTTTTATTGAACCACATACCATAAAACCCACCATGGATAGACTCAAGAAAGCCGAAGATGTGCTCGCAGAAGCTACAAAAAGTGTAAGTGAGCTTGGTTTATGTCCGCTAATTAACTGCGCTAGGCACAGTAATGCTCAAATTAGGATAAACACTAAAGGCAAATCTAACCCTAAAATTAAAAAAACTAAAAGACCCGCTGTTGCTGCTCCTAGCGATCATGATGGCTTCGTCGAACCGCCCAAAAGGCATACAGCTAAAATTAGTGTCGAAACTAATATTAATAACAATGTCGAAACTAATAATAATTTTGCTCAATTAACCGCTGATGAGACCGATGCCGCTCCAGATGCTGATGTGATTGTAGCTGCTCAACCTAAACTGCCGCCCATCATGGTGCGCTACAAAGATGAACTAAAAGGACAAGATTGCTGAAATCAGCATAAAGAGGATATAAGAATTAAGCTTGCTGGCGAGCAGATTAAAATCTTCCCATCAAACTCTGATGTGCACCGAGCCATCCCCAGATATCTCACGGAACATCAGCTCGAATACTACGTCATCACGCCCAAAAACCAACGCCCGCTCAAAGCGGTGTTAAAAGGACTTCCGGTAAGTTACTCTACCGAAGAAATTGCTGCTGGACTCTCTGAACTTGGTCTCAAGTTAGATCAAGTCAGACAACCAACTAACCTCAAGACCAAGACCCCCATCCCGGTGTGGCAAATTGTATACAGAAAAGCCCCAGAGAACGTTAAGATCTTTGAGGTCACTCGACTATTGCACTTCTCGGTTCGAGTTGAAAAAATTCAACCGAAGGCCAGGAGCATCTCAATGCTTCTCATGCATTTTATTTCACCATTCCTCGAAGAATTACAATTACAAAAAAAAGATGCCTCAAATGGGGGGTGAACACTATCTCAAGGATTGCCACATTAAAGAAAGCCTTGAAAATCCCACCTGCATAAACTGCCACCAGATGGGGCACCTCGCCGCTTGGAGAGGCTGCCCAATGATTCCCAAGCCACGTCTCCCACCCAACCACAGCTAAGCACCATCACCATCAGCTAAGCAAGACCTGCCTTCAGCAGCCGGCCAGTTTCCGAGGGAGTATCGTTTGCAAGTCTCTTTCAAGGAACCCCAAAAAACTCTAACGCCATGCCATTCAGTCTCAAAGCAACCCTTTCAAAATATTAATGCTAACAATACTAAATCTTCTAATCTTACTGCCAATTCAGGCACTAAAGCGCTTTATGTACTTTCAGAAATTGTAAATATCTTTAACATGCTAGGAAGTCTAGATAACTTTATACGCAACTTAAAAATGCTAATAGTCCCATTGAAAAATTACAACTTCTTTTTAAATGCCTCAATTAATTGCACTTGTTGCTTTCAATTTAATTATTTTATAATTGCGCCATCCTTTTTAATTACTCATTCTTGTTTTATTTTTTATTTTGTTTTTATCTTACTAACATGGACATAAATATGCTCACTGCCTTTTGTTACCAATGTTTTTTCTTATTGCAATGACTCCCTAGCATACCGGATTAGGAGTGAATATGGCTATAACCGGCCAATGTATTCTGTGAAAGTTGAATGATGACGATGGTGATGGTGATGATGATGATTTAGCATGGCAGCAGCCGCAGGCTACTTTCTCGGAAAAACTTCAGATGAGGAGATATATACAGTGCATGAAACAGCAGCAAAGTAGACAAAAGGAAACTTGCCCAAAAGGAACAAATAAACAAAAGATTATGTATATATATAAATATATATATATAACTAATTAAATAAAAAAAATTAAAGTTAAATTACTTTTAAATTGAAAGCTAAGATGTGCACTTATATTTGGCGTGTTATCTAGCTATCTGTCGATCAAAGTTTTCTTTCATTTTAATTTTAATCCCTTTTTGGGCATCGTGTAACGGACACTTAATTGTATTGACAGCCTTTGCTGTTTTCCAATCTTGCTTTAATTGTCTCATAGTAGAAGATGCTTTTCAAATATTTATTTCTGTAATTTTAATTTTATTTTCCTATCTTTTTTTTTTTTAATCTAAGCAATTATATTTTATGTAAATTTTATTATCAATTTAAGATGGTGCATCCATTGCCTGTTGCCCAGAAACTTGAAAATATTTTGTACGTTGCTTTTTTTTACAATTGTAATATTCGGTAATGAATAAAAAGCTGATGTTCATGTAACAACTATTAGGGTGCTACTTATTGGAAGTATTAATACACGTGCTTTATAAAAAGTTCAACAGATTAGAAAATTGGATTTAGCGTCCAAATTAGCACTTTTGGACAAGAAAATTTTTTTAAAGATAATTTTTAAAATTAATTTTATTATTTTGGCTCTATTGGACATTAGTTTAAAGTTCATATACTTACTGTGATTTTTACTTTTTATAAGCTTCGTGTTTCTGGCGATGTTATAATTAAGTAACTCGCAATAACAATTTATGTTCAAACATGCTAAAAATAGCAAATTCACACTTGTTATTACTATACAAAAATAATAAATAAAGGTTTTTTAACCATTACTCATTTCGCAAAAACGATTTTCTCTTTAACGATTTATCAACATAAATTATTTTAATAACAATAATAGCACGTACTTTATTAACTAGATCTGAAAGTAAAATAGAAGTATTTGAAGATATGTGCAAGCTTGTTAACTTAAGGGTGAAATTTATATTTTGTTTTTTTAAATATTTTTAATAATTTTCAGCACTTTAATTTATTCTGACATTAAATTGATTACGTAAAGCACGCAAATCACTGTTCAACGAAATAATGCTCTATTTCTTTATATTCTGATATCAGATGGCAAAATCATATTCCATAAATATTTACTTTAAAATAAATCGTATTGCCTTAACATGTTAACTTGTGTTCGAAATTAATATTTTCATTTTTAATAATTATAAACATTTTAAATTTATTCTGATTTTCTACTGATTATGTAAAGTATATAAATTTCTGTTCAGTGAAATAATGTTCTTTTTTCTTTATGTTGTCCTACAAATCGATCATTATCACCGCTGCTTATATTTAAAAATTTCTTTATCAAAGAAGACATTTTAAATTGATCGCCAAGTGGCGATAATTATTTCAACTTGATCCTTTACTCAATAGCTTATTTTTTACATAATGGCAATGGTGTCCGCCAAGTAATTTTTTTAATGATATATGGTCATTTATCACTTCGTTCCTGTTCTATGTAGGTCATTTTTTTGTGTGTGTATCATCGTTAAAGAGTTATATCTATGCATTGTTATCATTTTAATGGGTTTTTTAATTATTATTCATTTAGACTCATTTCCTAAGAATCTCATTTCTAAAAATCACTATTTATAATCATTCACATCTGTTACTGAAAACTTTTCTTTACTAAATTTTTAATATGTTATATGTTATAAAAATTATTCTTTATTATTTACTACAAAAGTTATTTACTATTTAAAACTTATTTATTATTTTTTTTTATTTTGCCTTCATCAAGCAAACAATTACAATTCAGTTCATATTTACTTTTGTTCAATACACGAAGATTTCTACCCATTATTTTATGTATGTATATATTGAGGAAAAAGAAAGGAAGGTGTTCCAGATGACAACTGGTGTGTTCGTTTAAAAGTGCGGCCACATAATTCCATAAATTATAAAAGAGCATCTGAATGCCGGAAGAGTGAATTATGTACTGCGGTATGGTTTAGTAGTATAAGATGACTAATGTTCTAGTCATCTTAAACTACTAAATCACACCTACATTACATAATTCGTCATTAGGCATTCTCCCATACAAAGAAGGTGAACATCGATTTAAACCACCATTTGTTGTTCGTGGAGAGACAAAGCATCTGATTTATAAACTTAAATATGTTAGTTTTTTCAATGACTATCAAACTATCCTAATTTGGTGTCTTTTGTTTTATCTGCAAACAAAATTAATGAGAATGTAGTTGAAGTATCGTATAGAATAAAAATTGTATTGTTTAAAGAGGTAAAACTCCCACAATTGTAGAAACTGTTAATCTCTTTGTATGAAAGACCATATTCGAAAAATATTTCCTTCTCAAACATTGCAATTTATAATACAGTTTACTCGCCACTCAAAAGTGTTTGTGGACTCTATACGCAACCGAAGGAGTTATTGTTTAAATTTTTAATTTAATATATTAAATGCTGCCTTTCATATATCAATACTTTGCTGTATTGCCAATATTTTATTCAAAAACTGTTTAAACCATTTTTTTTAATGCTAAACTTTTAAAATTTATCTTGTACTGATAAAAATTGAATTTCATAGAACAAAAAATAAATTTCACACATGGTAAATACAAATTTCCTCATATTATTAGAAAAAAATTGATACATTAAGCATATTTGAAATTATTTTTAGTCAAAGAATTCATATATATGTATATATATATACATTACATTTGATATTATATTTAAAAACATGCCAATTTGCAGGTAAAAAAAAAAAAAAAAAATTTACAAATTGTTATCCATGACAAAAATCAATCTTGAAGTTTTATTTTATTAATGAGAAAAAAAAAAAAAAAAACAGTTCTATAGACTTTTATCTACTTTGAAGTTAATAGAGATTTAAATGAGCTAGTCCATATTAAGTCTTATTATCACGTATAAGTATAAGAAGTACTGTATGCCTAGGTCCATATTAGTCCTGGTCTTAGGCATACAGTACTTCTGATTCAAGTTGCAATAGCAAACTCGGATCAAAAGCAATCTCGATCAGTAATTCCTTTAAATCAAAATGATTACTGCAAAAAAAAAAAAAAAAAAAGAATTCATCTAAAATCAATACCTTAAAAATGCAATAAACATAAGTAAAAAAAAAAGTTAAATCAGAACCAAACTGGAAGATTTATCAAGCATCAATAACATTAAAAAAATTGTATTATTATATTTTAAAACATTAGATAATACAACAAATATATGTAGTAAAAAATACAATGAATGAAGTTACTTTCTTCTAATAACAGGAGAATTTTATATCAAATTAAAATACTAATACTAAATACAAACAAAACCTAATTTATAAAATTCAAAGAAGCCACTTGCTTTAAATGGCACACAAAAAAGTTACATTCTTCAAAATAATAATAAACATTGAAATGTCTTCCTTCAACAACAAAATACATAAACCAAATCAAGTCTTAGAATTAAACAATATAATGTTAATATATAATTAAAATTTAATAAAACAGAATTGAAATATAGAAACCATATAATCAATAGAGCCATAAATCAGGAAATAATTGAATTCAATTATATCCTCATTTACAAATAGTTCATTAATACCACCCACAAAATATTTTATGATTATACATCAAATCTAATTAATCAAAAATAAAACAATTAAAATGCTCAACAAAGTTAATTTACAAAAACTTTTATATTAAAATAACACAAAAATTTATTACCGAATTCAAATTTAGGGGTAAGTGTATTAGCAGCTTATTAAAATTTCATTTTAGAATATCAGGAAAGATAAATGAACACTAACTTGAAAATATAATATTTAGAATCAGTTTAAAGTCCATTGCAACTTGCCTAAAAAATCTAGTCCTAATTTATAGTAAGGAAAAAATATATAATTAATAAAAATATTTAAATGAATTTCTTTTTATGCCAATCTTAAAAAATATTTATATGACTTATTAACAAGTATGAAAATCTAGAATTAAATTTTTACCTTTAAAATCTTTTTTCAATTTAACTGTATTAAAATTCGTTTATCCATATCTTAGCTGTATAATAGCGAGTTAAATTAAAAAGCATTTAAAAAAAAAAAAAAATTATTTCCAATTTGTATAAAATTTTAAATACAAAGATAAATATTTTAAAATGCTACAATACCTTTACGGCTGTATATAAATAAACTATATTTCAAAATAGAACATCTGAATAGAATTCAGAATTATTTATTGAAATTTTCTAGCTCGTTTGAAAAATAAGAAATTTTTTCCTAATCTAGAACTAGCAATTGAACAAAAAGTAATAGATTGTGAATTGTTTAATTCACTATGTCTAACATTGCATGATAAAAAAACATCTACAATTTCAAATTAGGAAATGTATTTTCTCCAAAATAGATTAAAAACAAATAGCATATATCTTGCCATTTCTACATTATGAAATTTGAACACTTTGTTTTAGTAAATATTTTCAGCTCCTATGGTGAATATTTGTTAAAATTATCCTTTTTGTAAATTAGTACGTAATACTGATTTATTAATATAATCATTACTATACATAGATCCTAACTGGACATGATATACATTTAGGAATTTAAAACAAAGATAAATAAAACAATAACAACAATACAGATAAGATAAATAGCAAAAAAAAAAATTGAGCAATCTCATTAACAAAATATTAATATTATTGTTTAAATATATTAAAATCATCTAATTAACAAAAAATATTAGTTGAAATTATGCCAACACTATTAGTTAAATTTCACTACTTTAAATTACAAAAAAAAAAAAAGCAAACCAAAATGATTTATTTATTAATGTTTCAAATTATTACAAGTCAATTATAAAAATTCCACTTACAGAATAAAAGCTTTATAAACAAAGATATAAATAAACTATTCTATTTCATATAAAAGTAACTCATTACCTAATTATCATGCTCTTCCATACATTTCTCTCAGGTTAATTGATTAAATATACAATAGTCCATTATAAAGCTCATGCTGAGAGAGAAAAAATTAAAAGTGTGATATAACAGATGATTGAATCTAGTTCTACAATCATACAATAAGGAATTTAAAAATAAAATATAATTATCAAAATTAAATCCATGATTTATTCTATATATATATTTATTCCATATTTATTATTGTATATTAATTCCTATATTAAGATTTGATTTATTACAACCTTTGGAATTTTTATTTCTTATCAGACAAATTTTTAGTCTAAAAATGAGCATAAAATAGATGAGCGCACATTATAATGAGGGGGGTTATTGTATTATTTTCAGTTCTTGAATACAGAGTTCATTTTTTTTTTATATTTTTATTGATGTAAGCTCATGCTCGAAGACAAAAAAATTAAAAGTGATATAATAGATTATTTAATTTTGATTCTGCAATCATACAATAAAGGATTTAAAAATAAAACACACACTTTTAATTAACAAAATTAAAAACATGAATTATTCTTACCTATTGTAATAATAATGCGTTATAATAAGGTCTGTTGTATTATTTTCAGTTCTTGAATAAAGAGTTTATTTTTTTTTTACATTCTTATTGACACAGTTTTAAGCTTCTCGCGTAATACAAATTTCTTGCCTAGTTTTGAAGGAATTTCTTTTACTGGTGCGTCCTTCTTTAAAGTTTTAACATCAAACTGAATGAAATCTTCATCGGTAGCGGCAGGTTTGGCATCCGATTTCATGGATTTAAAGTCAGAAAGTTTACCATTGAATTCTTTAGATTCAGCAGAAGTACTTAAAAGCTTTCCCCCGCGATGTATACAAAGCTTGTCTAGCTTTTGTGTTATAGACTCATATTCGCAGACGTCGTATAAGACAGCCAAAGGTACACGCTTCGATGCACTTCTTTCCTTGGGTCGAGTCACATAAGGGTAAGCATTTTCTTTATTTTCCATGCTATTTCACAGTGAAAAGCTTTAAAACAAAACTTCGATAACAGCTGAATAGTACTTTTTTTCAGTAACGTCGATATTCAAATGAACAAAATGTATGCCACGTTGAAAGCTATAAACAAACAGCTCTTATCAAAACTAATCTGCCTCATTCGCACATGGTTTCATGGGTTTTGCACTTTGCAGAAACGGTTAACCTCAGTTCACTTTTTCCCATGATTCCTCATTCTCGCCGTGACGTCACGTCACTTCATTTTGATGTCATCATGACGTCAGTTTCAATTAGCGCCAAAAAATAATCGTGTTCATTTTGTTCTGTGCTTGATGTGTGTGACATTACATTTTATAAAAGAGTTATCCATGTTTGAGTCATCTGACAGACAATGGTTTCATGAGTAGAATGTTGCCGCACCGAATTCATTTATAACTAATAGATTTAAAATGCAGTGGCTACTTAGAACACTTTTTGATAATACATAAGAATAAAATTAAGATCCCAAATTTACATTTCTACTTTTTTTCTGGGATTTTCGAAAATTAATAGTTTTACTGTAGCAGTTACAAATAATTTATAAATGTTTTCGTAAAACAACTCAAGTTAATCAGTTTCAAAGTCGAAAGAGAGTTCTAGTCTGCCTTCGATTTTCGCACAATTCGTTATTTCGAGAATTTTTTTTTTTTTTTATCATCATCATCACCCTCTGTATATATGCCTTAGTGAGATTTAAACGATTTTAAAAGACTCAAAATAATGTGAATAATTGATAGAACACATAATCAAATGTCTGAAACAAGTATTATCAATAATTTTAATAAATAAAAAAAAACATTAGGTTATAATTAAATTTTGACTATTATAAATTCAATAATATAACTATTGCAATTAAATATTTTTCTTAATTTTTTATTTAATTAAATCATAATTTGTGCTAAGAAATTCTAATTATATTAAACTGCACCCAAAAATGCTATTTAAAATAATTCGATATTTGTTTAAAGGCATTCATATGATTTACTAACACATAGACTAAAAAATAAATAGCATTAAAACATACAAAATATGCTTTCTCCTGATTATCTGGAAGCCAAAACATATATTTATAAATAAGGCAAAAAATAATCCATGAAAGATATGAATGTGAGTGTGACTGTCCATTTGTGATATGTGTATGACATCGAGCTCGGCAGAAAAAAAAAAAAAAAGGCTTTCAATCTTCGTAAGCGTAAAAGACAAATCCTTTTTTGCGCATATTTTTGAGTACATAATTCACAAGAAAATGTATCTCTTCAGCACAAACAACAGTGTGATGGCGGTTTTTTTTTTTTTTGTGTGTGTGTGTGTGTGTGTGTGTGTGTGTGTGTGTGTGTGTGTGTGTGTGTGTGTGTGAACCGTTTTCGTAATATATATCACAAGCGAAACGATGCGCTAATGTGTGACTATCACGATTATTTGAAATGGAAATTTCTTACTAAATGAAGATTTCCTGTTTTTGCTATCTTCTTACAATAGACATAAACACTTCGATCTTGTACTTCTTTAATTTTAATAAATGCTAGAAAGTTTTCTTTTTATTTCGACAATTTAATATATTCACTGCATTTTAATATTTATATACAAATATGTATTTAACCATTTGGGTCACATTGATGATAGAAAAATTTCACTCATAATTCACACTGAAACCTTTTTGAAACTTGATAAACGATATGTGATTGTCAGAAGCCATTTGTTTTTACATGCCACTGAGGCAACTGATTTTTTACTGGGTACATAAGATTGGCAAAAAATAGAATGGAATATGAATATGTAGTTTAAAGGTACTAAAATGCATCTTAATATACACCGTTAGATAAGTCAAATAAAATATAGACTGAATAATTTGAGTAAATTAACAGTACATATCGTTACTCTAAAACAGTATGAAGCTAATCCTCATGATAACGTCATGGCCATTCAGAAGATGAGTTGAATTAACAGAGGACAGACAAACAACATTTTTACTGTAAAAATTCATTTTCACAGATCTAAAAATCCTGAAAGATGGAAGTTCGAAAATCTTTTTTATCTATATTTCTCTTTTTAAATGCACCTTTAAAACAGTTTTTAAAATTGATCATTAACTATTAGTTATTGTTTTAAAATTTATTACTAAATTAATTATTATTTTGAATTAATTTGATCCATTCGTACATTTGGACTAATCATAAAATTTGAACATCTATGTTGATTTAAAAATAATAGAAAGAATGTTATGTCACATAGAATAAGACTATCTTGATATACAACGCCAAATTGCACAGGCAAATAGTAGCTAAAAAGAAAAAAACAAAACAAAAACGTTTATTTATCGCACTTGCTTTTATTATACCAATAAAAGTATGTTTGAATAAACCAGAAGTGTTTTAAATTAGTTTTAACTAACTATTATGCACTTCTTCTACTTCAATTGCGCAGCAGCCCCACGATGGGCAAAAACTATCTGCCTACTGGCAGATTCCGAAGTATGAGATGTTTTCTTTTCAGGAGGAAAGGTTGTGAGCCAAGCCCTAAGCTCTATAGTTATGTTAGACAGAGACCTACAATTTAAAGTGGATTCTGCACTATTAGTATCATC
The DNA here is from genome assembly GCA_021605095.1 of Caerostris extrusa. Taxonomy (NCBI): domain Eukaryota; kingdom Metazoa; phylum Arthropoda; class Arachnida; order Araneae; family Araneidae; genus Caerostris; species Caerostris extrusa. The sequence goes on along the minus strand of BPLR01010389.1, from coordinate 76,580 downwards.
CATGGCACCACCGGGAAACGAACCCGAAATCTGTGGAACCGAGCCCAAAGTGTTAGTCACTCTGTCATCAGGCCCAAAAGAAGTATAGAAATGGGGATTTATTTTAATAATTTCAGATTAAACATTTTATAGCAATTTATTTGAAAATAAATGTTTATGAAATATTTCTATGTAAGAAACATATATTTTTCCAAAAAAAAAAAAATTTAAAAAAGAATTTAAAAAAATAGCGCGTTTTTTGCTGCAGCTAATTCGCGGATAGTCATAATAACTTCACCTTATTAGTATATTTATTGACGAGAGTCAAACAAGTAAAACTTATTTTTGTATTACATTTTATGCGGATAAAAATTGTTACGCTGTGTAAATGTATCCATAGTTAAATTTTAACAATAAAGTGTTTATTCAGAAATATTTCTTTTGATACTGAATAAAAAGTATAAGAGTTTTTACCTTATATTACTTATTAATACTTAATAAGAAGTTGTATTTGAATACTAAAAGTTTAATTCGAATTGTGGGTATGAGTATTAGCAAGGATGTTTTTTCAATTTTAACAATTCTCTAAAAAATCCATTTTTCCTGATTATCTGATACTTCTCTATTTAATCATCCAAATTAAAAAAAAAAAAAAAAAAAATCTTCTTTTTTGTTGTTGAATTGAATTAAATTAGGAACATTAATTACAGTTAATATACAGATTGTATGAATCAATTTAAATTTCTTTTTCTTAAAAGCGAATATAATGTAATCTAGTGATGTGGTCCGTGGCCTCTTATGAAATTATGCAACTTGTAAATTTGCTATAATTGATATGAACTGCAATTTGATGATTTCAATACGTTGGGGAAATGAACTATTTAAGCATTTCTTTATGGTGTAAAACCATAAAAAGGCTATATCCCGATCCATTTTTAAATTTTATGTTTTAGCACGCTTTACATTTTTTACTTATTGCTCTGTTGAATACTTTAAACAATATTTGATCACCTTTTAATGCGCTTTTATTAGTTTCACCTATGTATGTTTGTTTGTATGTATATAACTGACTCTTTGGGCTCGATTTTTGCCCTACTTTAAGCGATCAGATTTAATTTAAACGTTGTAGACTTATCAAGGATTGACGACAATAAAATAATTTGATAAGTAAAAATTTTTTTGATAAGCTATCCCATCATGATTAGGAACGCCAGGATTAGTGATTTTATTTTAACTTATGAAGAGCAATTTAACCCATGTAGAATGAAAGTATTCAGTAACGACGTTCAAACCTACGTGGGACAACGGATAACGCGTCTGACTACGGATCAGGAGATTCCCTGTTCGAATCCTGGCTGGTTGACATATTCGCATTTATCCTTTGTTTTACTGACAATTAAATTATTGTAAGAACTATAGTTCCAGTCCTCCGAACCGGGACCTCCTTTAAACTAAAAATAAGTTTTTTTAAATATTTTTAAGAGAAATATTATAAGAATTTTTATTATTTTGATAATTAAATTATTTATTAGCAAAAATATATTACAATTTTCGCGGAATATTGTTTTGGCGTGCTATTTTTACATTAAATATGTTACTGAATTAAAATATAAATTATTATTTCAAATAAATTACTTTAAGATATAAATGATTCATTTAAAAGTATAAAATGATATATCAGTTTCGATTGAGTAAGAAAAAAATGCTTTTATGTTTACTATAGCTTATTTCTATTTGTATAAGCAAAAGTAGTACTTTTTAGTTTTAAAGCTAAATCTAAAACTATATACATCCAATTTTTGAAAAAACACAAAAAACCCAATATGACATGCATAAGGAGAATGAACATATAGGTAAATAATAGATAAATATCATTGTGTTTTAAAGTGTTATTTAACAAATCTTTTTTGAGAATCCTATTATTTCTAGATATAAAATAGCAGTAGATTTTCTGTGGAAAAAAATGCGCTTATGAAATTCATTTCGAGTCATAAAGGGGAAATAAAGAATTGCTTTAATCCTTCAAATGATAGATTACAGATAATTTGTAAATTTTTATTAAAAATAAAATTATTTTAAAATTCGAATATTTAGCAAGATCATATATAGAAAACGGGAAAAAAGAAACCATATTAATTGTATACGAAAATTCAAAAATGTTTAGAAATTAAAAAAAAAAAAAAATATGCATAATATGGAATAATTTACAAATCTAAAATATTAATAAATTTTGAAATAGTTATTGTAGAAAAATTTATTTGTATTTAATCACAAACAAATTAAGGCGTTTTTATTCACACAAAATTAAAAAGAATAGATGGCGCTACAGTATGAAAAATTTTTCCTCCTATGACAAATGTACTTGATTTAACGAATAAATCATATCGCCAGCAAATACGGGGAAAGAGGGACATTTTTTTACATAAAGTGTTTGAATAGTTTCTGAGCTTCAGGTATATTTAATTTAAATTCAACTTTAATAAGTTCGAGCTATTATCCAAATATTTCCTCTTCGATAAGCCTAAAAGAATTTCAAGGCTAGAAATTAAAAAAAAAAAAAAAAAAAATCGCTTTTTGCATTGTGGAAAAAAGATGAATGAATGTTGTTAGAGGGCGCTGCGACGCCAAGTTAATTGGGCGAAAGAAGTGCGAGTTTGAGAGCGTGCTTTAGGGAGAGAGAGAGGTATATTGAGAGAAATTAAGTTTTATGGCATTAGAAATTAGAATGTGTGGCATTACTATTATTTTGTAAATATTGTACAAAGTTTTTAATTATTCTTAGTATGTGTAATAAAATAGTAAAGAATTCAAGAGAGCTGATTTATTTTGAACCCCAACAAATTTGTGAACTAAAAGAACCCGGAAGTTGGCGAATTCATTTCTTCTGCGTGTTTTCGTCATGCATTGAACTTTTGCCATTTTCGTCGAATAATTTCGTTTGTAATATTTTTTTATATTATTAAATCACATGGGGGTTGCAAATTGCAGGAAAATGAGAAAAGTAGTGGATTCAAGACAAAGACATAGATTAAAAAGGAAAAAAAAAATTTCTTTTTTTCAACATTTGATTGACTATTATTCTTGTTCATATGTCATATTATTCTTATTTATTACAATATTATCGTTTCTACTAGGGGTAATATTGTAATTTAATATCTTTTCGTATTATTCTTTTATTCATATTTATTATTTTTCACTAGTGTTTTTTCTTTCATTTTAAATGCATCAAATATTCTCTTTTCCTTATAAATGTTCTCCTAAATAATAATACAAATTATCCTAATCTTATAAATTTCTCCTAATAAATATTGTACTAGTATTTAAACTTATTACTATTTTCAATGTATTGTTTTCACATAATTGTTTCGTTCATTTGCAATGTCTCGCTTCACGTTAAATTTGAAATTTTTATTGTAAAATATACAACATCTTAAAAAATTTTAAATAGTATACAGAGTATTTCAGATATCCTATTAATCTTTTCATTTGTTTTTTATCCTAAATTTGGGTTCATGGCATTTCGAGAAGACTAACACGTTTACGGTAGCATCATCATAATAATAATGCATAAAAATGTTTTGCTATATAGTTAATTGTTTAAAAAAATATATTATCAACTGGTTTTAAATATATATATATATTTTTTTTTTTTTCGAATATTGTAATTCAGTGCATATTTATTGATAATTTACAATTAATTAATGAATTATCAAGAAAAATTAATTATTTCTTGAAGTAATTTTTAATAAAATATAAATCTCATGGTTGTATTGGTTAAAAGAATAATTTTATTTTGATTCTTAATCTTAATTGCAGCTGATCTAAAAGCTTAATTTTTATGATAACGTTTGTCTATAGTCTCTTAATTATATTATATTTTTTAAATAGTTATATCAATATAACCAAATTCAACTTGAATTTAATTTATTAATAAAATGGTTTCAAGCTGGTAATAAAATTAACACTTATTTAATATTCAAAATATTTATTTATTAATTAACATATTGAATTCAATAAGCAAAACACAGCATGTCGAATTTATAAGCAACGGGATAAATTTAAATATAATTTGTATACTGAAACAATGAGTCACATTTGACATGTCTGCAGCACTTGGGAAAATGTCCTCCTTTTACCAGGCGACATGATGGACATCGACATAGGACCGCACCTGAAACGAAAAGTATATATTCATTTCTTCTGCATTTACAAAAAGAATAAAGTTACTAAAATATAAATTTATTGTGCCTTTTGTAAATCAATATGTACTTCCTAATTTCTGTTAAATTACTCAGATACATATGCAATTAAGTGATTTTATAGGGTGTCACTACGACTATCGTGTTTCTTTCTTTGGGTGGTTCAATTTTTCTGATTAGCCGCAGCTTTCTAGTGGTTCGAGAAGTATTGATCAATCCATACAAACATTTATGGAATCTTCATTTATTTACAAGCAATATTTACAAAGATATACAGGGTTGATGGTAACAGTTCAAAGACAAAAGCTAAACTGGAAGAAGAATGTTCTTTTTAGAATAAAATAACTTGTTTCCAGCAGCAACAGCCCGTTTCCACAGCAACCAACAGTCCGTTTCCACGTCAACAGCGCAATTCTGAATCGATTCCAAACGATTTCTATAAAACTACCACGTGACGCTGCGTGGCGCGAACTAAAGCATAAAAATTCCAACATAGGGTTAGGTAGAAATTAATGAAAATACTTAATTCCATGTGAAAATGCGCAAATAAAATATAATTTTAATAAATTATAATTTAATTTTATATCGAAGGTGTTATCCAATTTGACAGCGTCCTTTGGCCTCATTTAAAGAGAAGCTTCATGAAAAATATTGAATTCAACTTTAACAAAAGATTTAACAAATAAACTATGATATCAGATATCCAACTTTATGCACAAATTGTACCCTTACTTATTTTTTGAAATATTTATTACAAAATATTAGAATATCGTCTTTAATAAGGAAAGCATAGCACGTCGATTTCATAAACAATTGGATAAATCAAAGTATTTGGACTTGATGAAAATATTAGTGGCGAAGAATTACAGAATTTGCAAAAACTGGAAAAACCAAAATAAGCCACTTTCTAAGCCCATTTGATGAAATTTAAGGATTAATTGTTATCAGCTTAAGCGAAATGTTCTATTTGTTATAAAGTAAAAAAGTAAATTGTTGTCCAATTAAAGTGTTGTCCAAAAAGTAAGACCAATATTCAATTTAAAATTTCCTGGGCTTATGGAATTTCAATTTTGTTTGTTTTTTAGGTTGCTGGCACTGTCCTTGACATCTGTGTGAAATTGCACCTCAAAATATGGCCTAAAACCCGCCAAATCTCGATGGGTACCGATAACACTGAATGCGCCAGCTCACACTGCATTGATTCTTCGTGACTTTTTCACCAAAAATGAAACCCATATTATAACATATTGTTCCACAACCATCATATTCACACCGTGCGACTTCTGGCTATTCCCTAAACTCAAAAGAACATTCCGTTGACACCGTTTGGAGTCGATCAAAGAGATTCAACGTGAATCAGCACACGATTTTGAAGGCCATCTTGTCGATGACTTTTTAGCATGCATTGAGGATTGGAGAAAAAGTTGGCATAAGTGCATTGTGTCCAGAGGGGATTACTTTGAAGATGATGATATAAATTTGAAAGAATACATAAAGAGTTTTTGAAAAAAATAATTGTTCTTACTTTTGGTCACAGTAGTATAAATAAATGTTCTGTGCTAAAAAGAAAACTTCATAAAAATAAACTGAATAAGAAATTGATCTTATAATAAATTTTCATCAATAATTTAAATCAAAAATCTTATGCATTTAGAAAATTTTAAAAACAATCAATAATTTATTAAAAATTAAACGAAATTAACATCATTTCTAAATAATTTGAATTGCAATGTATTTATCTTAAACCAGTAGATATACCTAGTTACAGAATATATATTTAGTATTGTAAAAATTTTATCAAGGGGAAAAAAAAAAAAAACCACAGCACTAGTATTTAAGTTTTAAGATACTAATTAACTTGCCTAAAATAATATATAAATTAGCTAAGTAAAATAATAATCTTTCATATCAAAGATTTCAAATTTTTTTTTTCTTTTCTTTTTAATCTGTATTTAAATTTTATATGTTTTTTTTTTTATGTTTAATTTAGAATATATCAATGTTCATATGGAAATAAATTGAAAAATAATACCATAAATTGTGCATGTACCATAATTGTATATTATTTACGTATTTATTTTTTTTGATTGATATATAATAAAAATTTTTAAAACAAACTTTTGATTAGTTTTTTTTTTTTTTTGCCAGAACAAAATAATAAATTCAAAAGCAGAAAAAAATAATCTTAAAAGTAACTTAAGTATTCTGAAACATACATTAATTTTCTTTTATAGATATTGATACATTCTGGAACACACATATGCCATATATGATATTATCGATAACAATATATGTCATATTTTTAAAATGATACTAAAATTTAGAAGCAATGTTTTGGAACAGAATGATTGAAATTATTAAGTTATTATTTTAAGTATATAAAACATGTATAATTCATAAAGTTATCAAGTGATACAGGGGTATTTATTCACAAAATAGCAAATTTATTATATTAAATTTTTCAAAATTCATTATATATTTGTAATTAAAATTATTTATTAGAATGATTTCTTTAATCTTTTTACATGTAAGTGCCAGAGCAAAAGAAATTCTTTTTTAAAGGAATAATGATATTAAATTCTAGTGAAATGCTTAAAACTGAACAAATATGTATACACATAGATTTAAGATTCATTATTTTTTAAATTTATAAGAATGATTTCTTTGAATCTTTTTACATGTAAGTGGCAGAGCAAAAGAAATTCTTTTTTAAAGGAATAATGATATTAAATTCTAGTGAAATGCTTAAAAAAACTGAATTAATATGTATACATATAGATTTAAAACTGCTTATTTGTTTGTACGATTATTAGAAATAACTCTTCTTGAATATCTGTCAATAAAAGAAGCTATAAATACTCATCAGAATAAAAACAAATATTTTTGGGCATGACATCCCCAATAAAAGAATGGCATTTTTAATTTTAAATAATAATGGTCATAAATTCTTACTTACCATAATATGAAGCTTTGCTTTTCCAGATTTAATAACAAAAGCACCACCATGCCAATTGGTTTTTCATACATCTTTCCTAATGCTTGTTACAAAATTGTTCGCCCCTTTTCGGTTCTTTTGCTACCACTTTTAAAACCTAATCACATCAAATTGCAAAGAAAGAAATACAATTTTAAGTATTATTATTTTTAAAAGATACATATCAATCAAGTATTAAATACATTATTAACCAGAATAATAATAAAAAAAAAAAAAAAAAGTGTTTGTTGCACTATTCATTTATAAAGATTTTCAAGCATTATTCTAAAAATAAAAACATCTAGCATTAAATATATCAATTTACAATCCATATAATATTATAAACAGCAATTTTATCCAAGGACATATACATATATGTAGTATATACATATACTAGCAAAAAAAAGACGTGTTGGAATTGGCAATTAATTTGATTAAAAATGTCAACAAAGAGTGCAAACAAAGCAAAAGAAAATTTTCAGAAAAATATGCTCAATTAAAAAACAATAATTTTTGTTATTTAATCTTTCAAAAATGACTAATTTAATCTCTGACTATATGATAAGAAATATCAATATAGTATGTTTATTTGTGCAATACAAACATGGTACATAAAGTTATTAATTAGATCATTTGACTTTCCTTTAAATATATTTTATATATATATAAATGATACAAAAAGAAATTATATTTCTATATAATGAAAATTTTAAATAAAATTTTAAAATATAATTTAGAATGTAAAAAAAATTGTAAGCATATGCAATCTTTTGAAACTAATAAATAATATACTAAAAAATGAGCACAAACATACAAATTTATGATTTTTACTTCAAAAAAATTTTTTAAAAACAAATAAAAAGTAAACTTTAATTACATCATTACTTATTTCATTTATAAAAACAAAAGCAAACAATTTTTGAACTTAATAAATAAATAAAGCTTTGCAAATTTCTGATTTTTTTTTTTAATCAAAGACTAAAATTTTAGTTAATTAGAAAGGAACTTATAATTTTTAGGAGTTATGCAACAAATAAAAAAATAATACACCTTTAAAAAAAAAAAAAAAAAAAATTTACCTCAACATTTTAGTTTTTAAGTAATTATATTATGAATTCTAATTTATTTAAGATCGAAATTACTAATGTTTTTTCAATAATTTCAAAAAGCCACTTTTGTTATCCTAATTTAAAATTTAACTAATAAGAATGTTTTGTGGGTTTTTGATTACATGCCAGTAAAGAAAAAAATTTACACAAAAAGGAATCTTTAAGGACTATCAATTTTAAGTTATAAGACAGACAGATAAACCCATGCAGATTTCTAACATTTTTTTTTTTTTACAAATGACTCACACATAAGCAAAACCATTCTTAAGTAAAATGTCCAATTTTCATACATTTTATTTTCCCCATGTTTTAAGCATAAAATAATATTTAATATGTATGAAATTTGAGGAAAATGTAATTTTTTTTTTTTTTTTTTTTAAAGTACTGACTAAAAAAAATTTTGCTTCTCATTAAGTGAATGAAGGGAAAAAAAGCCAAAAAGCTTTTTTAAGCAACATCATACCTAAATTTTATCTAAACAAAATGTGCAATCTAACAGATTGTTTATTAATGGAGTTGATTAAAAATAGAAATTTATGTATAAAGCTGATAAAGGAAAAAAAATTTAAAATCTAACAATACCAAGTTATTTAAATGGTCATACCATAAGAATATGAGTATAATGATTGAAATGATGTAAATATTTAAATTTCAAATATTTGATAAAAGACAAGAAATAATTTATTTGTGTAAATTTTAAAGAATATTTAAGATTTTCCTTACTTTTAATTTACATTCAGTTGCATTAAATGAAACTACCAAAATTACTATTTAATGTATATCATTAGTAAAATTATTTTAATAATAATAATATATTAATTTTAACATGGGACATTGCTCTTAAATCACCTCACCTCCTTTTAACTATCAATGTTTTTTCCTTCATCAATGTTTCTCATATGAAGATACGAGTTTTAGGTCCCTTCGGGGCCAGGTCACTCCGATATCCTGTAAAGACGACGATCAGCATACTTACCTGGCACTGGAGTCATTATTATTAAATTCCTTTTTGTTCTTTATTAAATTTTATATTTGTTGCTTTTAGTAACTTAATTGATTTTATTGTTTTTCTTAATAAATTTTCTATATTTTTTATGACTGGCAAAGGGCAAGACCTCACGTTACGTAATTCCATTTACCATGTTGGATGTTTGGCTGCTGCGCGACCCAAACACTCCGTCCACTTACCCCGATTCACATGTCTGAAAGGATATACCACTTTTAAATTATTCTACTTGTGTATATGAACTATTTCGCTTAAGTTTGTGGCATATTTATATAAAAATAGAGTGACTGAGGTAGCATAAATACCTGGCACTGGAGTCATCCCTGGTCAATAAGGGGATCTCCCGAGCAGAGGCCTATCATAGCACTTCGATGGGCTGACGTTCGCCACATCTGCAAACTGCGGATGCTGGGGGTGCATAATTTTTGGTAGTTGGGGCTGCGTACGCGCGGCTCCAGATAAATGACAAAGTAAACTCTACACATTATTGCGAAGCCTGCATGTTGCGCGTGTGTCAAACAGTAAGGCGATTTGCCATATTATTTAGATTTACACACGATAAATAATATGAATTTGGTTGAATTATAAAAGTTTCCTGTCGTCCTAATAAATCCTTAACTGTTAGTATCGGAGAATATTTTCCTGTGACCGTCTAAATAGGAAGTAGTATTAAGATATTCACATGAAAATTTGTTAAAATGATTGCCAATGTGGAGAAAAAAAAGATAACAGTAAAACGACGAAAGAAAAAAATTAATTTCTGAAAATATTTATTGATAAATTTAATTCAATAACTTTTGTGTTTAATTTATATTGTAAAAATAATGAAATGAGGACGGTGGACGCCCCAAAGAGGCTGTTACCGACGAAAACATCAAAAGATTAATTTCTGATAACCGTAAAGTGAGACCATCTTTTGAGATAGCTGAGACCCTAAAGATATGAAAGGAACGTGTTGGACATATCGTGAATGAATATTTGGATATGCAAAAGCTCTGTTCAAAGTGGGTGCCGCGCGAGCTCACAATCAACCGAAAACAACAACGAATTGATGATTCTAAGTAGTGTTTGAAGCTGTTCAATCGTAATAAACCCGAATTTTTGCGTCGATATGTGACAATGGATGAAACATAGCTCCATCATTTCACACCGGAGTTCAATCGACAGTCAGCTGAGTGGACTGTACGTGATGAACACTACAAATGCTATAACTTCACTAAAAATGCTATAACTCACATACTAATAGTGCAACAGCTGTCAAATTTATACACATGTCTTTTGAAGGTTAGGGCTAACTAAAAATCATATGGATTTAATACTAGTAGCGCCATCTATGTATCAGCCTACGAACTTTTCAGCCCCTTTGTTATATATGTAGAGGGGGAAACTTTATTTATCAACAGAAGATTTTCATATACTAACGAAACTTGCGCTATATTGAGCTACCACTTTATAAAATATCTGGAGTAAAATAAAAATTTGCAACCAACATCTTTTTTAGCATACTTACTTGGCGCCGGAGAACGCCTCGATCAAGGAGGGGGCTCTCCCGGTTGGAGGCTTATCCATTGCACATCGGAATGCTGACAGCTGCCACTTCCGCAAATTGCGGTTGCTTGGGGCGCACAATTTTTGAGTGGCGGGATCTGCGTTCGCGCTGATCCCGGTTATTAAACATGAGACTTAGATATACACATGTGTTGACAGATAACAAAAACCTTTATTTTGTTTTATTACATTTTTAAAATTCTAAAGCAGGGGTCCCCAAATTACGGCCCGCCAGTGTCATCAATCAGGCCCGCGACAGCGAATAGCATATTGTTGCTATAATAAGTTGGATAAAAAAATACAGAATGATAATAACTTTATTTTATTTACTTGCTAGGTATAGCTTAATGGCAAGCATAATACGCAGAAAATTTAGCTTAAGCACAACATCTAACAAATAATTGAAATGAACCCCACTAACATTATAAACTAGTGAACTTCCCGCGGTTACCCTCCGTAGTTATGTTGGGGTAAAGAGTATCGTATATGTATGTATATCGATGTTTTGAATGTATATATCCTGAATCCAACATATGATTTTTATCCTGAAAATCCCTCAGGGAACGGAAAAGCTAAATTAACGTGAATAAAACCGTGGGGTATCCATTTGTAAAAAAATACTAATGAGATTTATGTAATTGTAATTTTCACTGACAATAGTGGATCAATTTTACTTGTAAAAATTATTAAAAGAGATTTAAGATGCTCATCGGTTAACTTAGATCTATAAACATTCTTTGTGTTACTTCATTTTGGAGAATGAAGCGAATTTAGCTAGTGTATGTTCGCTCAGAGCGCGTACTCGGCGACTTGACTAGAAATTATAGATAATGGCAGAAAAATTAAAACGTTTTGGCCCTCGGTACTTACTGGAGTAAAAAGTATGGCCCAAAGGCTGAAAAGTTTGGAGACCCCTGTTCTAAAGTATTAATTGTTAAAAGTATTAAATATTTAAAGTATTATTTATTACCTATGTTTAAGGTGTAATGAAAATGTAATTTTTTACTTAGTTTTTTCGTTATAGGCAAAATGTTGTTTCTAGTTTGATAAAAGATTGTTGTGACAACAAGCTAATAATATATTTACTGAGTTAAGTAGCTGTTGAGATGTATTTATTTTCCTGGCTTTGTAAAGATTGAATCATTATTAAAACATAAATTATTACCTGAATATAGTAGAAAAAGGAAAAGATTTTAATTCTAATATGGCATTAATTGGCTATAAAACCATGTGTCGATATCTAATCGAAACAATTTTTGTTTATATTATGTCAATTATATACTAATACGCTTAATGTAACAAACTTATCCGTGATGATGGAAAAGTTAACATTAAATATATATATTAACATTAAATATATATATATATAAGAAAAGGCAAATATTTGTGTTTAACAAGAAAAAAATACAGAAAAAAATAACGTGAAATGATGGAAAAATTGCTTAAATCTTTACAAAAATCCAAAAGAAATGATTTCATACATTTTGTTGATTCCTGCCATTGTCAAAATGACACCAATAGGAAACGTACATTGCATTCGAAGCCTAACTAGTAGATAAAATATTAAAATGCTTTAGATAACAATTTAGCTTATGGAAAACTAATATTTTTGTCGGTTATTTAAGTATTCCTGTGGCAATTGAATTCTTACAGAATCATAAAAACTTTTATTTTCTGGATTGACTGTGATATTGAACTTCCTTGCTGGTTTGGTTTTTTTATGAAGTTTATTGACAGCATCATATGCTGCGCACTTCTATCTGGATTTAATGTCATAAATTAAAGATAAATGAGACGTATGGTAACTCAGTATAAAATTATAAAAAAAAAAAAAAAAAAAATATAAGTTATAAGATAAGAGTGTTTAAGAGTGTTAAATATAAGAGTGTTTGTGCAGTTTGTGCAAGCAGCGCCATCTGTGAAAGTGCTGAGGAAAAACCCGAGTCGAAGCAGAAGAGTTGTATAGGACCCGGCAAAGACCCAACTTCTCCTAAACAGCTACAGGCCCATCTCTCAATTCTCCTACCTGAGTAAACTAATTGAACGCGTAATTGTTAACATCCTAAATGAAGAATCTGATAAACTTAACATTTTTAATTTCACAGCAATTCGGGTTTACCAAAAACTTGTCAACTACGCATCAATTTATAATCTCACAGAAAATATTTCAGAAGGGTTTTCATGGAAACTCGACAATGCAGTGGCTTTCCTGGATGTAGCTAAGGGTTTCGATCGTGTTTGGATCAACGGTTTACTATATAAAATGATAAAATATCAATATCCTACCTACTTAATCCGCACCATACACAATTATCTTACAAACAGAAATTTTGTGTATCTGTAGATAACACTGATTCTAAAAACTGTCATATCCTTGCCGGTGTTCCTCAGGGCTCGATCTTGGGACCATTTTTGTTTAACATATACACCAACGACATTCCACAAGATCACAAAATTAAATTAACACTCTACGCGGACGACACTGCTATTATCACACAGGGGCGAAACATAAACATAATCAGGAAAAACTTACAAAACTACATACACACGCTTGAAAATTGGCTCATTAACTGGAAAATAAAAACTTAATGTCTCGAAAACTGAAGCAGTGCTATTCACCAGGAAAATAAACTAATTCCCCCTAACATAACTATTTATAATGCTAATATTTCCTGGTCCAAAGAAACTAAATACCTTGGCGTAATACTTGACAACAAACTAACATATAAATCGCATATTAATTATCTACGCACTAAATTCAATAATCAATTAAGAAAACACTTCCCCGTAATTTGTAGAAATTCCTCACTAACAATTGAACTAAAAAAATTAATCTACCTTTCTTATCTTAGACCTGTCATTGCATATGCGAGTCCAGTTTGGGGTTTTACAGCCAAAAGCAACTTTCTCGTGCTCGAAAGACTCGAAAATAAAATTATTAGTATGAACACTGACGCACCCTGGTATTTCAAAAATAATGATATTCGGCACTCTCTTGATATTCTTATTGTTTCCGTGCATTCGTCGAGAAACTTGCAAAAACTTTTATGACTCCGTTTCCCGAACCACTAACCCCGTTCTAAATTATTTAAAAAATATACGACTATGACATCACTCTACCCAGAAATCGCAAAAGATCGCGCTACAACAAACAATAAATAACATTAATTAACATTAACATTAACAAATAATTTCCTCCTTTCTTGAGATATTTCGGTTTCGCTGTCGCCTCGTTAATATTTTTCTTTTTATTGCATTTTGTTATTGGAATTTATCATCACTGCTTATTCCTTTAATTTTTTTAATACTTTTGTTTATGGAATGATATTTTATTTTATTCTCTTTGTATTTTTACTCTTCTATTGTAACTTTGACTTTCTGTCTTAATTGTAATGTTTTTGTTCTCAGATGATGATGTGATTTTGTTCTTAGAACTTTTATCCCTTTTCTGATTTATTTAATTTTTCTAACAATTGACAGATGGCTCGACCACAAGTCACTGTTCACCATCCGCCAAGTGGAGGTGTGGTCACTGCGCGACCAAGGCACTCCATCCAGTCACCAATATTAGGAGTTGAATAGGCAAAGAGAGAAATTGTGTGGCGAGACCATCCTCGAGTGTGATGGCTCACAAAATAATTTTGAAATTATTACAGTCCATCATGTTTTTACTTGTGTTAAATTTGTGTGAAAGATCTATCGAATAGAAGCAAAATTATTTATGGATGATGTTAAGTGAAGTTCTAGATCTTTTATTTGTATGTAATATGTAGTTGGAAAGTCTTTTTCAGAAGTTTATTAGCATTATTAGTGAAGTTATAAAAATATGTAGCTGACTCATGAATAAAGATTTTAATTGAACGGATGTTAATGGAAGATAAAATGTGACTGTTGCAAAAATAAATTGATACCATATGAAGAACTTTATTTTCTAATGTTTCAATATAATTAATATTAATTTTAGAGGCAGATCCTCAGAATGGGCTTGCATATGCTATAATGGGTCGCATGTAGGATTGAACGTTTTTGTAATCCAGAAGTTGCTAAATTAGTTTCGTATTCTTGTGATAAAGTGATAGCATTTGTTTCGTAAACATCGTAAAGATTGATACACAATAATAAATATAATCATATTTTCAATAAATTTAACGAGAGTGGCAATTTAATACACATTATTTTATTATTTTCTCTCATTTTGATTTGATTTATTCTCTTATTTGATGTATCATTTCAATAAAAAGAACAAATCTATCCTTTTAATAATATTTTAAATATCAATCAGATCTATAATACTGATAGTTTCTGTCTTTAATCTATCATTTTAGTGAAAAGAGCTTGTTTAAACATGAATAATTATAATTTAGTTATTATGACTTAAGTTTTTTTTTTTTTTAGTTGTGTAATTGTGACAAAATCAACTATGGTATACATAAAACAAGATTTCATTTGAAGAACTGCTTCAAAGTGTTGAATATACTTACAGAAAAACGTTGTGGGGGTTTCAATAACAAATTATATTGAATGTTAATTATATTCAGCTTAAATTTTTTTATCTGCAATATATTTTTGTATTTTTTCAAATTTTTGGTTTTCAAGTAAATAATATGTGTAGTACAAGGGAGAAGAAAAATCTAAGTTAAATAAAAAAAAATTTTCATGATTTATTTTCTATATATGTATTACTTTTCTTTTTATTAGAATTGTGATCGAAAAATTTATTATATAAAGTTAACAGTAAAATATTCATTTTTAAAGAATTAAAAGTCAACAATAAAGTAATGAATTTTATCTGCACAATTTGCCAGTTAAAAATATTTCTTTCAAAAAATTTCAGTAAAACTTATTTGCGACAATAATATTTCAAAAATCAACATGATGATAAAATAATTGTATAATGTTAATTTTTGTAATTGGTTTTAATAATATAATTTCACTGCAATTTAATTTTTTATTACATATTTTGAATGGCTATCGTTGCGAATGATTAAGAAATGCATAATAATTGTAAAAGGAATATATTTGTTACTAAAATAATTACATTATGGCTATCTAAACCGGGTATAACAGAGCATTTTGAAATTATTATGTCTCTTTCTACGTATAATAATCACTGTATCATTACATAGAAGAGAATTGGTGAAAAACTAAATCAGATTTAATACTTTCAATTTTATAAGAAAATAATTTTATTTATTTTTTTTTTTTTTATAGAATGATGCAGAAACATACATTATCACACTTTTACATTTATTAGTCATTTCACGTGAATAGCCAATCAGTCTTTACAGTTTATCGGAGTACCTTGTGCCCAGAGGGGCTTAAACTCCTATCTGGTCAAAATGAGTACATGGCGATAAGTAGGAGAAACATCGTTATCAAAAAACAGTAGTTAAGGAAAATGTCCCCAAATTCAAAATTTTAAGAAGAAAAAAATAATATAAAACAGTAAAATAAAAAGAGATTTCACAGGATAGGGTAGCCGCTGCTAGAAATGATGACGAAAGGTCGAGTTCGTCTAGGAACTTAGTAAATTGTAAAGAACCGCCCTGGGGCATTTAGCATTTTCCGGCAGAGTAAAATCGTATCTCGGGAGATTACAAATTTCATCATTCGGGATATGTTGAAGATTTGCAAGAATTTTTCAGCAAGTTTGAGCATAAAATTTTGAATAGAAGGGAGGGCAAGACAGTGACGAATGTCATCATTTCTAAATACCACGGAGAATCAGTAATCATTCTTAGAATTTTATTTTCAAGTCTACTAATGTAGTTAATGTGGTATCTTGCAGCAGAACCCCAAACTGGGCTAGCATACGTGATAATGGGACGCAAATAATACATGTAAATGATTAGTTTATTATCCAAGGATAAGAGGGATTTTCTATTAATAAAGGGATATAGCCTGCGTAGAGAAATATTATATTTATGTTTAATATGATTAGAATAAATTAGTTTGATATCGAGATATACACCTAAGCATTTAATATTGTTAGTCCATTTAATGGGTTGATTAAAGAGGAAAATATCAGGTGGAGGGATTCTGCGTCTCGTGAAGAGTACAGCTTCGGTTTTGTATACGTTAATTTTAATTTTTCATCGTGTGAGCCAGGCTTCGAGCTGCGTGAGTTCACGTGAATAAGTGTTGATAAGATTTTTTTAAATGTAAAATATCACTCAAAATTGTATTAATTTAAAGATAGATTTTTAAAATAAAATATTTGCATGGTTATTATTAACATTAATAATTTTTATTTTTTAAAGTTGTAATGTATGCAACTAAATCAACAATTTGAATTTTCCTGAATGATTAAGAAGAGTACTATTTCATGTTTTTTTACACTAAATAGACTTTTTTTACGTGTAAAGCATTTATCAATTTAATTTCCTTAGGTGGATTAAATTTAAAATGATTCTTTTCAAGCTTGATAAATGTTCATTGCTATAACCTATTTAATTTAATTATTAAATTGCGAATTATTAACGAAATTTGCTCCAGATGGCACTGTAGAATAGAGCAGGGATCTCCAAACTTTCCAGCCTTAGGACCATACAGTTTAATCCAGTAAGTACCATGGGCCAAAACCGTTTTAATTTTTCTGCCATTATCTATAATTTCTAGACTAGTCGCCGAATATGCGCTTTGAGCGACGATACGCTTGCCAAATTCGCTGGTTTAATTACTATTGCTTACATCGAACGGAAATAGGTAGGTAATATAATTTATCGCTAACAGATGGCGTTAGTTAATTTAGTTTTTCCGTTCCTGATGGATTTTCAGGACAAAAAAATCATATCTTTGATTCAGGATATATACATTCCAAACATCGATATGCAATACTTTTTACCCCAACATAACTACCGCGGGATGTTCACTAGATTATAATGTTAGTGGGATTCATTTCAATTATTTGTTATGCTTTACCTAGCAAGTAAATAAAACCAAGTTATTATCATTCTATGTTTTTTTTTATCCAACCTATTACAGCAACAATAAGCTATTCGCTGTCGCGGGCCGTAGTTTGGAGACCCCTGGAATAGACAAACATCCTTTCTGCTTTTCACATATTAATTGCTTTTGCAATTTAAATTAAGCACAAATGTTCATAAATATTCATAAATATTAAATATTATATATTATATAAATATTAAATATTCATAAATTCATAAATATTATTTGTCATACCTAAATAATGTTGCAGTATAACAAATCGTCTTACCACTTGTCAATACTCAACTAGCATACTTCGCAATAATGTGTAGAATCTACTATTATATTTATCTGGGGCCGCGCGAACGCAGCCCCAACTACCAAAAATTATGCACCCCAAGCAACCGCAGTTTGCGGATGTGGCGAACGTCAGCCCTATCGAAGTGCTATGATGGGCCTCTGCTCGGGAGATCCTCCTTCTTGATCAAGGATGACTCCAGTGCCAGGTAAGTATGCTGTCGGAGGTTGAGAAATAGATCATATACACAGATAGTTTAATTTAAAAGTGGTAGATGCATCGGATAAATAAATTTAACACTTTGTATAGTGCATTATGTATATTCATTGTATAAGACATAATTTAAACGTTCATCACATTAAATATTTCTTTTAATACGGTTTAAATGTATTGTTGTTAATATTTTACCTAAAATTTGTATTTTTCAGCAAATAATTTGGTGATAGATAATGATTCTGAAGTTTGATAAACATGCTACAATATAAGTTCTTTAAAGAAAACAATTTATTCTTCAACTTGGCAATTCAATTTTAAACATGATGTGTTGAATATGGGAACAATTACTGTATATATCTTTAAAATGGGAGAAATCAGTACAGCAACATTCATGGAAAGTTTACCATAAAGGGCTGCTTTATTTCAATGCCCCGAAAAGTTTTACTAGTGCCACATTTTTCAGTTTTGATCAGCATTACATCAACGAAGATGAAGTCAAATATAATTCTTTTCTTTCATGAATGTATGTATATGAATTTCTGAAGAAAATAATGATTTAATTACTTAAAATTTTCATCTAATCCTTTCTTGTACATAGCTGTTATAATTTAAGTGATGGCGAAACCTCCACAACTACCTAAAGCTAACTCAGCCTGTGGTGCGTCCTTACAGTGGAAACTTTAGTAAGAATCAATAACTTTAAATCATGTAGCGATCCTCAGTAATTTCAAATTGAAAATTCAGGTCTGACTGCTTGCAAATTAATAATAATACTAAATTTTTTTTTTTTTTTTTTTAAACTGGGTTGTGAATTGTAGTGATTTAAATACGTAGCGATCTTTGACTCCTATTGTGAAATGTTATGGAAGTAAGTTGCATTGGTCTATTGCCCTTTGACTATTTTAATTAGTTAAATAAAAATAAATCCCCCTCCTTTTTTTTTTTTACTATTACTATTTAAATTAAGTAAAAATTTAAGTTACTTAAGTGAGTTAAAAATTTAATTAAGTATTTACAAAAATATGATTATTAAAATGAAATTTTTAAAATTTAATGGCTCAGTTTCTTTTACTATTGTGTTGTAAGAAGCTTCTAATTCTCTTGTCCTTATTCCATAGTCATTTTTTGATTCACATTGTTTGATTTTAAGAGTTACATTAATTTTAATGTTTTTGTGACATTTGTTAATCATGTGAAGATATTAATTTTTTTTCATTAATACTTTTTAATCCTACAATATTTGAAAGTAATATTATTACAGGATTTTTTAATATTTTATTTCACAAATGGATAGGAAATTATCAGAATTTTTTTTATATTTATTTATTGCTTCATATATAATACAAATTCAATTATTAGACATTCCAATATCCTATGCGTTTAATATAAAAGATGTAAGCAAATATTATGATAGGAAAGTTTTATTTTAACGTTCATTAAAAAAAAAAAAATTATTGACATTTTATATAAAACCAGTTAATCATATCATCATATATCAACCAAAAATCATTTCTTCATAAGAAATAAATAAAAGGTTAAGACTCAATAAAGTAAAGACTAAAATAAAAGTAAATAGATAAGACTTCGTACAGATAATTAAAAAAATTCTATTAAGTTTTCAAGAAGATTATTCTCTTTGAAATGTCCAGCGTCTTGTAAACATAATTTTTACTATTAAATGAACAATGAATATATTCATGTAAATTAATTTTCATTTTTTAAAATGAAGTTTTTTTTTTTTTATTTAGTGTTTGAGATTTTATTAACTATCTTCTAAACAAAATTTTAACTAATATATATATATATATATATATAATGAATTGCAAAACTATTCTGCCATCTTGTTTTTCTTATAAACTTGAAACCCTAACACTGCCAATATACTCGTTAAAGTCAAATTGTTGTTGTATTCTGCCATCTTGTTTTTCTTATAAATGCAACTACTTGAAAATTCCAAAAGAGTATGGAGATAAAAGTCTTCCATTTTTATATTTTACAGTTGCTTTTTATAAATAAAAAGAAAATACATTAAAAGAGCATAATATCTATGATCTGTAAAGAACTACTTAAAGCCCTTAAAAATATTCTGTCATTTGTTTAAAAAAATGCTATGATCCCATGAAAGAAATAATTATAATAGTTAGTATTATTTCTTCTTGTTTCATGTTTTTATTAAAAAAAAATTTCCTGGGAAATAAAGCTCATTTTTATTTACCTCATTTTTATAGGTTACATTTCTAATAGTAAATCTGTTGTTTTTGTTAAATTAACTGTTTATGTATTAAAATTATTTAATACTGTAAAGAATTTCTTTTATTAATTTAACATATTTTGCTTATTCAAATTTTGGTCTCTCAATTTGTTGATAATAAAACTTTCCATTTAATATGTGTACAGAATATTTTACTTTTTGATAGTTTGGAATTCAGAATGGAATTCAATTGTATAAACAAACTCAACCCACAACAACAATAAAAAAAAAAAACTTTGATAAAATCAGATGAAAAACAATAATATTATAATTCATAATTGTTTTATCTGGCAATTTAATTGTTAAAAATAGATGTTTTAGATATGATATAGCAATAAAAAATTATAATGAAAATATCATAGTAATGAAAAGCTTAATATTTTAATTATATTGACAATTACTTTTTCAGTAAATATATTAAAATTTTTTTTTTATTTAATTTTTAGAACTTTTATAATGTTTAAACTGCCCTCAACAAGCAAATTGACAAATAGCCCCTATTTGTCAATTTCAGTCACACTTCCCTGGCAATTTTATTCTTTTTGTGACCCCTCTATCTGTAATATCTTAGATTTCAGCATTGTTCTCCCGTTTGAAACATCCCATTTCTTCAGACTTTTTTTGCTTAGCATTTGAAAAATTTAAACATTCATCCAACATAATCAAGTCTTTATCATATCTACTTAATGGCTGCAGAATAACTTTCTTTTCATCCAAATGATTTACCACTGCAAAGCAAACAATTACCATATTACATAATCAAGAACCTTTTTAAACATTATAAAAGTAGAAATTGGAAAAATTAAATCATTTTAACTACTGATGCATTAAAAACTATTATCAAACCATGCAATAACTTGTATTAATTTGTCTCATTATCATCATCTGGAAAGATACTGAATTACAATAGAATTTTTAGTGGTGAAACCCTTGCTCTGATTTTATCAATCTCTGCATTTGCACTCTAAACATGCAACTACATTATTCTCTTTTATAGTCTCTCACCTCTTAGTAGCTTTGTAGAGTATTTCCTTTTTTTTATGAAGTAAAAATTCATATTCAGCATATGTAGTTAGAAATTCTATGACTTAAATAAATTGTGATTTCTACAATCAACAAGAAATGTAAATAAATGTTCAAATACAAATAGATGTGGTAAAATGAAGAGTGCAGAAGAAATAATTTTAACTCGTTTAGAATTAGTTTTACCAAATTTTTATAGATTGTCATAAATAATGGTAGCTTGGCGAGTACCTATATTATTAGCGAGAGGAAAAACAAAATGTATCATACAGCGATTTACACAACAAATGCTTCATTTTTTTTAAACTCAAAATAAATATAAATTTAATACTTCTAAAAATTTGTCATTTTTAATCTATCCATACATACAATTTTTGGGATATTTTTAAGTTTTAAGAGAATTATAGCAGTACTTATGTTAATTATTATTACATATCAATTTTTAAAGTTTGTTGAATGCATTTTACTGTTTTAATTTTTGTAATGTAGAAGTATTTTGTGAGATGTGCAACTACATATTTATTTTTTTTATTATTAATACATGTATATTAACACAAAAAAATATACAATTGTCTTTCTGAAGAAATACTTGGAAAAAGAGCTAAGCAACAATGCAGTGCCAACTGTAGTACAAAAAAAGGATAGAACATATTAACCTCAACATTTTGTTCCATTTGTATACAAAGGCATTCTCTATTTTATAAATTCTTTATAGGGTCCAAATCTAATAATAGGACAAAATTTTTTACATAAAAAAAAATTAAGTAGAAAGTTCTTTCTACTTAATTTTTTAAAAATTTCTTTCTGTCAAAAAAATAACAAGTCATGAATTTATTAATTTGTGATGTTAATATTTCAATTTTTTAAAAATAAAATCTTTCAAAAATATTTTTTAAACAGATCCATATTGTGAAATTTTTATGAATAAAGTATAAATACAAAAATCATACAGAGGCACATATATTAGCTATTTATTATTTTCTAATTTATCACAGTTAGAGATCAAAAAGTCTATATTAATAAACAGTCAAGGCTATGGAAAACTGTAACAAAAATATGAATATCACTATACATGTGTATTTATCTAAATTTGTATATGTGTTGGCAGTTTAATATTTTACTTGATACACATTTTAAAATTTGCTATAAATAGATAATTGAAAAATTCAATTAGACAAACTAAATTATTTCTGAAACTAGAATCTCATTGACATTCATTAAACTTAAAATACTCTAAATTGTTGTTCCATTACCTAAATTGTTGTTGAAGTTCAATTATGTATATTGTTTTTTAATAATAAAGTCAAAGAAATTATTCTTAATATTTGTATTATAAACGATGAAATATGTAAAATAATTTTACTGAATTTATTTTTCATTCATACAAGTAGGCATAAGAATACTTTTTTTAATTGCTATATTTTATAAATGAACATCCATATGATGTCCATATTATTTTTAGTGAATTAAATTGTTTTGCATGCAGATTAAAGCGCAGGGTTACGTACATAAAAAAAAAAAAAAAAAATGCTGTTATTACACAAACACAAAGAGCAATGTTTATTAGACATTAGAGAAGTAAAAACTGCAAAAGCTATGGGCTAAAGCTTTAATAAATTTGAATTATTTGATTCAACAGTTTAGTACAACTGCATGAAATCAAATATTATTGAATAATAAAAATTTTTATGAAAAATTTTAAATGTTTTTTAATATGACAGCCTATTTGCATGTCTTAACATTATATAATACTGTATCTATATTTTTGGAATGTTTTAAATGTAAAAATACTTTTAAAAGATTAAGTTCAAGTTCAAATAAACAATATTTTTAAATCTTAAAATTACAATTAATTAACTTTTCAAAGGATCTTGAATAGGCACTAAAAAATTTCTCATTTAGATAAACAAATTTATCATGGGAAAAAAAAACTCTTAAAAGTGTACGATTTCTTTAAAACAAAAAAAAGGGATGAGGCAATTAAAAAAAAAAAAAAAAATCAGATCTATCAGTTGTAAAAACTAAACCTATGACAGTGTAAACATTTTATATTGATAGAGGAAAAAAATTCTTAAAAATAAATAATAAATTATAACATGAAATTCTTAATATGATTTCCAATAAACTTTTTTTCTTTCTATAAAATATTGATTATTATTATTACATTTTATTTTGATACTTTTAATTTCAATAATAAGCACTTTTTGTAAATTTAAAATATTTTTAATTAAGGAAATAGATTAAGGATTTTACAACAAATGCTCAATTTTATTAATTTTTATAGGAAAATTAAAAGAATCGCAGAGATAAAATTTAGAATTATTAAATATATTTTGATACTTAAAATTTTAATTAACAATAAAACCTTTTATAATGGAAATCATGCAAATGAATGAAAAATCCTCTTCCATTTAACTATAAAAATTTTTTTTGCAAATAAAATAAATTTTTTTTTTTTATTAAAAATTATATTATATACTCATCTTCATTTCACTTAATTTATAGTTTTTGAAAACATAATAAATGCTTATAAATAAAAACGCACATACACAGATATAATACATAATTTTTAAGTACATAAATTTATAAAAATCAAATAAAATATGAAACAACAAATAATTAATAAAATTTCATAAAAATATCACAAAAGTTGCTTAAAATACCATTTGAGGCATGAAAAACAAATTAACACAATGTTTATATTTTTATTAAAACAGAAGTTAGAATTTAAATTTTATGCAACTTGTTTTTCATATTCATAATGCAGATGCAATAGAATTTTAAGGCGGGGTGGCGTGTTGCATAGATTTTATAATCTTGTACATTTTAAAAGGACAAATATTTCTGTAATTTATTGAAGTAAAAATATATATTACCATGCACCATATTAAATCTGATCAATAATTAAATATCTAAAACGCATTATTTAAGTACAAATTTTAAAACTGTATAAACATAAAAATGATACATTTAAATCTCTTTCATTATGCTATGCATACAATCCATTGTTATTATATTTTATCTATTGATCTATAATATATAATACAATACCACCAACTATATATAAAAATAAGTAAGCAAAACATTGCTATCAAATATTTGTAATAATATCGAAGTAATATTTAAAATAATATGAAAGAAAATTAGCCAAATTAAAAAACTTCCTTTAATATAAGCAAAAATAGGATTTAAAACAAAATGATTCCCTTGAATGACACAATGAATTTATAATAACCACAATTAAGTTTTAAAAATTCATTATTATTAAAAATATATATAACATTTTTTTTTATTAATATGGAAATAATTGCTTTTTTAAAAACGAAATTGAAACAAAATTATCTAATGTGAAAAACTAAATTACATATTTTCTGCTTGGAAAATAAGCCCATATTGAAAGTGATCAAATCTACAACCAAACAAACTCGTTGAACAGTTGAATGAAGTCATTAATAATGAACCAAAAGTTTCTTCGAAAGTTTTAAAAGGTATTCAGAGGTAAATTTTTTTATCAAAAATTTAATTTTCAGCAATTTTTAAAATAATGAAATTTAAAAAATTATGAATCCTATTTTTGTATATGCATTTGATAGTAAGACAGTGAAAGAAAAAAGAAATCAAGCGATTTATCCTATATATTGCATAGTACTGGAAGGCATTTGAGATTAAATATACATCTTCGGTTAAAACTACTACAGCAAATGTTTGTTGAAATTTAACACATAAAATTTATAAGACAAAAATTTCAAAAGCATGCATTTTAACAATCATAAAATTTTATAAAGCTTAACATAAAAAATATAAACTTGTAGTAAGAAATACATTCAATAACATGACACAACATAATTGCACTGTAAATGCTGTAAAGTACAAAAAGAAAAAATATATAATTAAAAATAAAAATGTGAAATTAACAATTTTAACAAATGCTATACTATAAAGAGCAATTTCTATTTTATTCCCACAGAACAATATTAGACTTCAGGATCTTTAGTTTCAATACCATTTTGAAGCATATTCATTTTGACATCATTTTTCTCCCTAAAACATAAAATTTTTGGCTTAATTTGCAATTGATTAAAATAATAAAAACAAATATCATATAAATTGATTTTGAAATTTATTGACAGGTTTTAATAGCTCTTTTTGTATTCACTATCTTGAATTGAAAATTTTGTTGAAACAGTTAAAATATACAAAGTAATTTTTCTATCTTTCTTGAATTTCAGAAGCATTTGTACAAATATATAAGTGAAAGATAAAAAGAATAAATTGCATATAATATATATATATATTCAAGGATCAGAAGAAACATTAAAATGAGAAAATATCACAGAAATTATCTACTAATTTTTAAAAATCACAATCAAATATCAATAATTTCACACAGTTATTAATGTACACAATTTTCTGAAATTCCAAGGGAAAATAGTTAATAACTAATATGTTATTAAAACCCCATATACAATTTAACACTAAGATATTGTACAGTTATTCAGAATAAGTACATCTTAAAAGTAATATTAAAAGAGGGAAGGAGAAAGATTCCCGAGTAAAATACTTACATAGAAAAATCAGAATTGCTCGTCACTTTTTTAATTTCATCAAAACCACTATTATAAAAGGAAAGAAAAATACATTATTCAAACATTGCATTAGAAATTATATTAAAATGAATTTTAAAAAAAAATTCTTACTGAAAAGATCTTTTATAAATATTGAAAAAATAATGGAAAAGTCAGCTAAACTTAGAATTTTTTTAAATAAAGTACTTTTTTAAGTTTAAAAGTACTTTTCAAAATAAGATTTTTATAGAAAAATTCATTATTGATAAATAAAATAAATTGCAAGATAAAAGCAATTTTGTAATATGAATATTAATGTTTAAAAGTTAAAATTTTTAAGAAAAAACTTGTTTTTTTTTTATTATATAAGAGAAAGAAGTAACATTGTTTAAACTTTATTAAAATCATGTCACAGCATTTGTACATATTTTATCATAGAATACTATAAATATTATAAATAACTTTTATATATTAATATATATTGTATCTAACTACCTAAAATTTACCCTAGAAAGAAGTAAATGTTTTAATTCTAGCAGAAATTTTATTATTTAAGTTCATTAAAAAGGAATAAAGTCAATTCAATTTTTTTATATAACTTAAAATCTATAAGCCTAGATTTGTATTTTTAACTCACTTGAAAGTTGAACAACAAGAAATTATATTCAAATAAAAAAGAATCACTCATTTTACTAAATATTTAAAAATTATAAATTAGAAGAATTTTTCTATTCACGAGTTAAATATTTATTATAGTATTTCATTGAAAAAAAGAATTTATTAAATATATATGAATTGTTACATTTGGACACTTGTCAGAAACTATTTGTTATCAACTGCATTTTCTTAAAATCAGTAATTGATAAAAAAAAAAAGGTTAATTTGAAATTTAAAAAAATATCTTTTTTTATAGATAAAATTAAAAATACATTTAAGAGATAATACAGTTATACATTGGCCATAAAAGATATTTCAGGAAGATTTGCATTTATATTTTTATAGTAACCTTGCTTTCCTTATTTTTAATAAATCCTAGATTCAAAATATTTAAAAATACATACGTTCCAAGTTCTTCGGCTTCACAGATAGTATCGGGTAATACTTGGTTATATGTTTCTGGTAGAAGAGCTATCATGAGAGCAGAAACAATTTGCAAGAGAGCCATAGACTATGGCAGGTACAGCAGGATGAGTAGCATTACCCTATAAAAAAATTTGATAGTTTGTTTTAAAATGTAAAGCTTGAATAATTTTAATACTAAGATTTTATTAAACACAATTTTTTAAGATAAATTTTTTTTTTGCAGGAAAATGCTCAGAAGCAAGCGAAAATTTATAGCCATTAAACACACACAAACCCCCTATAACATATCTATTGATGTATTCTTAAGCTTGATTTTCTTTTTGAAATTACAGCTTTGTAATATTTATTATTTTTGCCCTAATGAAATTAAAATTATTAATTTTAAAGTGTGAATTAAAATATTTAAGTTTATTGTTCTTGAATACAACTAAATTATTTTTTTTTTTAACAATACTAAAAAAAAAAAAAATTTCACTTTCAGCATTGCTAGGTATAATACTTATAAAGAACTTGTAAAGAGATAATAATGAAATTTTTATTTCACTAAATAAATTTTTATGTGAAATAAAATAATTTCACATAACATTTGGAAAAATAAATACAGGATGATCTAATCAAATAATTTTTTTTTCAGAAATGATTCTGCAAACTGTAAATCTTAACTTACTGCATTTTTTTTATTGAATAATATATTTTTTTACAGACAACTAACAAAAAGTTTATAAATAACATGGTAGTTGATTAAATAGATTATCCCATAATGTCACAAGAGAAATTTTTCTTGCACATTAGAAATTGATGCATAATAATATAACCTTAATCACATTTATGTATAGTAACTTTTCTTTAATATGACATTCAATAGTTTGACATATTTTATAACATGCAGCGATCGAGTCTCTGCTTTTGTATTTTTTTAATATGGATTCAGATATTTGTTGACTTTGACCATTAGATGACAGCCAATGTTGCTCACATTTTCATTAAATATGTGCACATGCACATATTTAATGTGTGTGTGTGTATATATATATATATATATACACACACACACACATATATATATATATATATATATATATACACACATATATATATATACTACACATATTAAATATTCACATGTTTTAATCGTTTAAATTTTTATGTAGATGTTTTATTGAGGGATTGTTCAGTCATCCAGTAAAATTGTATATTCAGGCCAAGGGCATGGTCCAGAACAGGTTGGATTATAAAGAGTAAGTGCATAACAAAAATTAATTTCATGATTTTATATAAACAACTTTCCTTAAAATATGTAAAAATTAAGTATGCATCAATATTTCATTACAAATTTCATTTTATTATAAAATTAATTTAACACTGAAAACTAGCAAAGATGAAATAAATTAATTAAAATGTTTTCCTCCTACAAAACTCATTTTAATCCATGCAACTCTTAATATGAAATATATATTGTCAAAAAGGAAACAATTCATCAAACAGAGATGTCAACATTAAATGAGACTTTTCAATAGTACCTCTGACAAATTTTTGTCAATTTTATTTTATACTTGTTAATAATATGTGTGGGGAAAGGTAAGGGACAGTAGATGAATAGGTGACAAACACTCACAATTATCTTCCAATCAAAATGATCATCAACATTACCACAAAATTCAGATCATCAGTGATGCCCTTTCATAACTACAAGACAATTTTAATATTTTCAAATAAGACAGTACTTTTATTTTAATGATTGAGAAAAATTCCATTGAAATCTGGTTAATTTTGAGATTATTTCGCCTGCCAACACGCGCTGAAAATACTTATTACAAATAAGATTTAACATATAGAAAAAATTTTTTCCTTTTAAATACATAAGGCCACACAGAATTTTAAAACAAAAACATAAGCATTGTTGAGTGCAAAAACTTGATGAAAATTTATACCAAAAGTCTATACGTACATATAAAACTCATCCATTAAATCCAATTCTATAAGTAAAAATGTCAGATTACTAGTTGTTTTTGACAGCGAAAGATAAATGTAACTGCAACAATGCAATTGCTAATATTATTGAATAAGTTTGAATGTTGCTTTTTTAATTGAAAAAATGCATAAAATTTTCTATTTTTCACAAAAGCTAGTTCATTTTATTGAAATTGATTGTTTTTAATTGCACTAATTCTTTTTTTAGAATTATTAGTTTTTACATAATATTAAGTTTAAAAATTTTATTATTTTCTATAGGGACAATGAACCATAATAATTGACATCTCTGCATCATATATAGAGATAATAGAGTTTGAACATCTAATGGAAATTTTTTATGAATGGATGAATTATAAATAATACCAAGTTTCATTAGAAAATTTCAAAATATTAATTTCTACAATAATTAAAAGTAATAATACATTATAATAAATAATGCATTTACCTTGGAAGTATTACCTTTATTACAGTAGTAAAGGAGTTTCTGTTCCCGGCACAAAGGACATTAATTTTTTTTTTTTTTTACTTTTTAGTTATATTTTAACAAGGAAAATCAATAAATAATATTGCTAAAAATTTCATGCCATTCAAGAAATTATTCACAAAACAACATTCTTAACTATGCTAATCTTATTTATTTTTTATCTTCTTTATAGTTTAATTACATTAAAATATTAATATTATAAAAATAATAATTGATGCGATGGTAGCCTGTAATAAGAATTACAGATTACCATCTATTTAAAATACAAGATATATTACTTTAAATATTATTCAGCAAAATAAAATATAATTTTTTACTATTAACATTGGTAAAAATTATACCGACAATATCATATGAACTTAATAAATTCATTATGAATTCCATAAATTAATTGTTTAAGTAATTGACATTTCAATATAAATTTCTAGCTGATTTCATTTTTAATTTAAATGTATTAGGTAAAAAAAAATTCAAATAACTCTTATGATTTGACTGCCCAAATTATCATACAGAAAAAACATCCTTATAAATTCTGTTAACAAAATTTTTTTGAATAAGTAATGTAATTAAAGTCGGATGCTTACCAACTCTTTAATAAAAGGAGCAGTCATAGCTCCGATCCTCCCCATCATTAAGCTAGTACCTGAACCAACTGTTCGAACAACAGTAGGAAATACTTCAGCAGCATGAATAGCAAGAATGATAAATGCCCCACTAATACACAGTTTACCAAGCATTGCAGCAGTTATTCGTATCCATGTATATTCTGAAAAAAAAATTATATAATTAACGCACTTTTAAATACAAAACTTATTTAATATACAACTTTTTAATATTTAATATCTAACCACACATAGCATGGAATAGTAAATATCCAGTTTAATGGCAGAAATGAACAAATGAATTACTTATAACATAGCTGCCAACATTGGGGAATGAAAATTAGGCCAACCTTTGTGTGAATAGATTTCACAACAATAAAAATTAACATAGGAATTTTAATACAGAGAATTTAAAATTAAATTGGGATTTTACAAATAAGCATATCTATACTAACAATAAACAAATTGAAAGTAAGAAAATTCCTTTGGGACTTCCAATTAAAATAATTGCATTTGTCTGAGTACAGACTTTAAAATGGACACATTTCCTCAAATAAAATTTTTGATAAATAATTAAAATACATCTTTTGTTATTTATAGTTCTTATTTTTCTTGAATAAATGAAATATATGAATTGATATACCATAACTGTTATGCTTTGACAATTGAAAAAAACAACAACTAAATAACCATTACATTTTTAACAATTTGATAAACAAAAAAATTAAAAAATGCTATGTAAATCTTTGAATCAATCATGTTTTAAAGTTTAATTTATCACTTTTTCTATCACATAATGGCATGGCAAGTTTGGATACTAGTTAGTCATTTTTAAAGTTATAACAAGAAATTCAAAGTTAGTTTGTTTCCTCTTACAACTTATTTCTTGCATCAGAATACTGATTTGACAAGAGGGTAAATATTCTTTACGTGATTTGGACTGATGGCTGGAATGGTAATGCATTTACATAGTGTCATTTCACACGATTTTTGATCAATAAAAAATTTCAAAGCTAAAATTCTTCCATTTAAAACTATCTAATATCTTGAAAGTTTTGTTGTTAATAAATAAAAAGATAAAAATAAGTAGCTGATTTTGCCCTTTGTAAGAATTTTTTACAAAAAATCTTCTTTAAAACAAATTTATTGTTGGAACATTTATGAGCATTGAATTTTCCAGGCTTTTGTTGTCTAATGAAGCTCAATAATCTGCTCTTGTTCCCCCCCACTAGACTATCAATTCATTCACTCAAATTCAAACACAGACAAAAAGAAGTGATTTCCCTCTTTTTTTTTTTTTTTTTTTTTTTTTTTTTTTTTGTCTGTGTTTTAATTTTTAAAAGTTAGAATTATCTAAGTTGTTACTTTTGCATTCATTTTGTTATCTTAAAAGAATTTTAAGTTTACCCATGATGAACCTCTTTTTAATACGCTTTTATTAAGGAACTTTCTTTGGGGGAGAAGAGCATCCCATTGGCTTAAATTATTTAAATATCTCCTCCATAGACAATCTTATCTCCACATGTATAAAATAGATAACACTGACTAAAATATCATCAATGTGAATAAGTAGTGAATTAATTCTTTTACCTGCTGCTAAATCATTTAAATGGCAAGCACATACCATTATAAAATACTTTCAATTTGTTCTAATAGAACAACTCCACATCATTTTTTTCTCTCAGTAATCATATCTGCATTATCATATCTAAAGATAACACAATTAGCCGAAGGATGGTTTTATTTTTGTTTTGAGACAAGAAAACGATAGACATGTTTTTTTTTTTTTTTAACCTCATATAAGTTATGACTATTCCGAAATTTTCTTTTGTTAACCACTATATATCATTTCAAGGATATGTTGCTAAGCTTTACAGACCGACAGTTTGACATTGAGACATTTTGGCAGCGTTAGCCTCCATATGCCTCTACCTTGATGGTTCCTTTAGAAATAAATGATAAGATAAATGGCTTGCTCAACAAATGAAGAGAAAGAAAAAGAAAATAGGGGGAATAAAATCAACATATAGAGAGAGCTGAATAAAATATTTATTTATTTAGTATGTTCAGAGAGGTACACAGACATTTATTGTTGGTAGGTAGTGTTATGTCATATTCAGGTAGTCTTTTAACTAAAGGATTTGGATTATTAGGAGTGTTATTATAAAAATTTATGAATAAAATTTTTAACGGTAGTAATATTCAAAGCTGCCAAAATGTCATTATTTTGCATGAACCATGGTGCATCAACTGCCATGCGCAAGACCTTGTTCTCCAAAATTTGGATGTCCTTAATTCTTGATTTGCAGGTGATCCCTATAATTGATTAGCACATGTAATAATGGGGCGCATGTAGACCATATAAATAAGAATTTTAGGGTCTATGATGGTGTGACTATTTCATGCAATGAGTAGGTATAGTTTTTTGATAACTAAATTATATTTACTCTTAATGTAATTAATATGCGAGAGATACGTAAGGTGTTTGTCCAGTATGACTCAAGGTATTTTGGATCATTTGACCATGAAATAGGATTATTACAGGTAGTAATGTTAGGGTGTTTCCAAGTGTAGAGAACTGCCTCGGTTTTATTTATATTAAGTTGAATGCAACAGTTAGTTAACAATTTTCTAGAAGATATATATAATTTTGTAACATAGAAGCAATATAATTAATGTTTTTATTTTGTACTAGAATGGCAGTGTCATCAGCAATTAAACACAGAGAAATGTTAGTGTTTTGGGGGATATTATTCATAAAAATGGTAAAAAGATTGGGTACAAGGACAGAACCTTGCAGAATGCCAGCAGACATAGGTTTAATGTTAGAATCAGTACAATTAACTGTTACAAGATTAGTTTTGTGATTCATAAGATAGCTAATAATGAGTTTAATAAAATGAGGAGGGAAATTGTAATAGATAAGTTTATATATGAGACCTTGGAGCCAGACTTTATAAAAAGCCTTAGCGATATCTAAATATATGATTTCGGTGATTGATTTTTACCAAGTCCGGTGGCAATAGTTTCCGTTAACTCTGTATAATTGATGGATCATAGATAAATTTTATACAAAACCAAATTGTTGTGCGATGATAATTTGATTGTCATTGATATGAATTAGATAATCTCTAAGAATGATTTTTTCTATAATTTTACTAAGAGTTGGAAGTGATATGGGCCGATAATTGGAAGGGTTAGTAGCATCTTTGCCCGGTTTCAGAATAGGAAGAATGTGGTTGCTAAGCTTTGATGAGATATTTTAGATATATAGATCGCTTTTTATTTTTCATTTGTGATGGAGTAATTTACTGTTTCATCAAAAGGGATTTTCTTCAAAATTCTTGTATAAAAAATTCCTAAGGAAAGGTCCTGATTTTTGTTAAAATTTGGAAGATTTATATACAATTAGAAATAATTCTTTTCAAATTATATTGATGCCTTGTGACAAACCAGATATTTGTTAAGGATTTAGACATGCATACTACGAGTTTTTTAATTGTCTAACAAAACTTTTCTAAAGAAGTAAATAAAATTAACTGATTTGAATGGGAATGCATTTCTTATTTATAAATGTTTAAATAATACTATTTAAAAAAAACTGAACATGAAATTCAAATTAATTTTTCTATCTAAATTACAATTCATAATTTGTAAAAACATTTTCTTTTATAAAAGATTGTTTCTTATAATTATTAAAAAAAAAATCAATTATATAATTTATGAAAATCTATATAATTTGTTTAAGGTACAAATCAAAATTTTTCTGAGAAAAATAAATAATTGAATATACCGTGAAAGAAAAAAGAATTAAATTAGTAGTAGAGTAGTATTACATAGCATTGAAAATGTATTACTAAGGAACACTTACCTGAAGGCATCATGAAGAAACAAGTTATGCCTCAATGATATCAAATATTAAGAAAAGAAGGTTTCGACGCAAATATCTGATGAAAATCATACACAGAAAATATGCAGGAAGCTCTACTGCAGATCAATAAAAAAATTTAGAAATGGATTTCCATCTAAAGTAGTTTGGCCTAAAGAAAGTCCATAGAATACAAAGGCAACAGAGAAGCTGTAACAGGAAATATGTTATAATTTCCTTATCCATTACATAAAATAAAGATGAATAAAAATGGAAAATACATATTAATTGAATAAAGTTTTAATATTTTTCAAATTTATATTTTAAATAATTAATATCTGACAGGAAACATATCTTCTGTATTCATTACATAAAATAAAGATGAATAAAAAATGGA
Source organism: Caerostris extrusa (assembly GCA_021605095.1). Lineage (NCBI taxonomy): Eukaryota > Metazoa > Arthropoda > Arachnida > Araneae > Araneidae > Caerostris > Caerostris extrusa. The sequence continues at coordinate 42,077 of BPLR01010389.1, read as the reverse complement.
AAATGATACATATTAATTGAATATTATTGTAAAAATTTAGCTACTATATAAAGATAAAAAATGTAAACACAAATAACTAACATATATGAATAAATATTACAAATTTTAGAAAAATTTCTTTTTATATTCATTGTTATTTGTAATAAATTAAATCTAATAACTTCAGAATCAGATTAAGTATTAAAAAATTCTTTCTGAAAGTTATTTAAAAATATTTTGCCTGTGTTAAATAATAAATTGCTATATAGTAGTGTAAACAAATATAAATTCTTTTGAAAAATGAAATAAAATAAGCCAATTAACTACTGTTATTAAGCAATTATTTATTTATTAATATGTTTAAAAAATTGTATTAATTAAATTTTTAATTTGTAAATCTAATTCTTATTTGCAATTAAATTTTCAGTTGTTATATTTATGATTTTAATATTTTTTAAATTAATATTTTAATTTAATAATAGAAAAGGCACAAACAAAATTATTTGAAACATTACAAATTATGATAAAAATTTTAACTTGGGGCAATAATGTATGTAAAAGAACATGCTTAAACAAATTAATAAATTGGGAAGAAAATAAATGCAAATTAATTGAACATAATTTCCTTCATAAATTTATGTAGTATCATAACTAATAATTATTATAAAATCAACCAAGGAAATTTTAAAATCTAGTATTTCAAATAATTTTTATGCTGTATTAGAGTAATTATTGAATTATCTTAACATATCTCCCTAGGTTGAAAATGATAAAATAATAATACAAGGATAGTAAAACAAACAAATTAAACACAGAGAATTAATAATTCATCAATAACAACTTAATTTCAGAAATAATAACTTTTAAAATGATATATAAAACAAAAAAGACATTAATACTTACTATGATATGTATACAAATATGGTATTTTTTTCGTAAATTAGCAGTCTTAAAAGATCAATCACACTTGGATTTTTCTTCCTTTCATCCTAAATAACAATTATTATTACAGTCAACATCAACTAATTTTTATTATTAATTAAAACAATATTAAAATATTGAAAATAAAGGTTAGAAAATATTTTCTATTTCAGTAATTTTCTCATAATTTTTTCAATGTAGCTACTAATACTACATTGAAAAATTATTTTAATCAGAACATGAATACATTAACCCTATGAATTTAAAAGAAAAATAAATATTAAATTAAAATTTTTAGTAATAATTATTTTTGAGTATATAATAAAGTTAGCTATCTAAAAACATAAAGTGTTATACTTTATTTATCTAGTTTATTTTCAAAAATTTTCATTTAATAGACCAACAAATTATGCATCTATTTACAGTAATCAAACCTTAACATATGTTAATATTTTTGGGTTTTATAATTCATTCCATTTATATATTAAAAGTATGAATTTTAAGAATTAAAAAAAAAAAAAATGAAATTTAAGAAATAAAATTGTTTCAATGAAAAATATTTCTAATAAATAATAATTCATAAAAATCCATTAAAGCAAAGATATGCACATTGAAAATAAATATGTAACTGAAAAAAATTTTAGAAAAGACTTTTCTTTATCAAAACCAATTAAAGAGTGGAAACAATTCCTTTATATAATTGAAACTTTGTTACTTAAGTCATAGAATATGAATACAACTAAAAATAAAGTAATAAATTTTATTAAAGTATTGAATTTCCTATATTTTTTAAACATACATAATTTTATTATTTTTTTACATATATGTATTTTTATTTACATATTAAATTTTTAACATACTTTGCATTTTAATGATTTATTTATATTATTTAATAATTTATTCAAATACGAAGTATGCTAGAAAAATAAAAATAATAAAATCACGTGTGCTTATAAAAATATAGGAAATTTAATGCTGTAATAAAATTTATTACTTTATTTTTAGCTGCATTTATATACTACGAGTTAAGTAACTTTCATTTACATATTAATGGAATGAGTTATAAAAACAAAAAACATTGCTCTGCTCAAAATACAATCAAGATTATGACACTATAATATTTTGCTTTCTTGCCATGGTAAATATATGATTGTACAATTTTATTAACTTTTTTTTTGCTTCTTCTTAAGCTCTACAGCAGGCTCACAGCTAAGGCTGTCTCAGTCAATTTCTATCAGCTTGAACTATCTGGTGCCAATATCCTCCATCTATAAACACTAAAATTTCCTAATAACTTTTTCTCAATGGCCTGCCTTTCTTTCCTTTTGCAATGTATTTTCTTCACTGGGTTTTCATCACTATACCTGTATACACAGCCAAGCCCTATTATTTTAGAGGCTTTAATTACTTTTATTATATTTGGTTCTCTAAATTTTTGCTGTAATTCACTATTATATCTTATTCTCCATTTTCCTTTACAGCTCAGAAATTCAAGATTTTTTGTTCATTATCCAATTTTTGCTTATTAGTTATTGTTAAATTAATAATAAATCTTATTTTTATGTTCCACCAAAACTTTTTTTAAATATGGCTTAGTTGATAACTGTTTTCAGGGCATCCTTAATATAATATTATATGAAAAAAATATTTTTTAATACCCATTCAGACTGCATTAAATAAAACTGAAATGTTATATAATCACTGGCTTTCATTTTTTCATGATAAATATTTTCTAATTTCTTTCTTATCTGTTATTGTATTAAATAGTAAATGATTAAAGTTAATATTTAAAAAAATCTTTCATTTGACAATTGACTTTTGTTTACATTTTATTCATTTAAGTATTTTTTAATTACTGACCAATTTGAACTAATTTATTTTTTATTTCAGTTTTTCAAATTAAGTATTTTATAAAATACTTTAAACATGATTTTTAATCACCTCCTTTTATAAGTAATTTATTATTGCATAAATAAACTTTATATATATATGAAAAAGAAGTAGTTTCCTATTATTACCACTTTCTCTTGAATAGAAAATGGAATAGAATTTCTTTGAATTAGACATTTTTTTTCCAATAAGCATCTTACCCTTTCAATCCTTTCCTTAAGTTCTTTCATCATTAAAGGCATATTATTTATTTGCAAATTATTTCTTTTTGCAGCTTTGATCATAATTTTTTCAGCTTTTTCGTATTTCCCTTGAGTCATTAACCAACGGGGCGATTCAGGCATAAAACTAAAAAAAAAAAAATCTTTAAATTAATCATGGAGAAAAAATTCAAAATGAATAGAATTATGTTTATAACACATGATATTAAAATAAATTCAAGAAAGGAAATTAAAGTAAAGGTCTTTCTATGACAAATCAATGAAGGGTTCAAGACCTGGATTTTATAATTTTTAACTAATAAATAATCCAGGAAATTAACAACAAATATACAAAAAAAAAAAAAAAAAAAAAAAGTCAAAATTTTATCAATTTTTTTTTTTTAGAGAATTTGAAAAATGTCAAATTGTATTTCGTTACCATTCATAAAATTATTAATAATTCCGTATAAAACAGTACTGGAAAGTTGATTTACATTTGATGCATAGTCAGGTATATATTTAATGAATGAGTATGCTTTCTATATTCACATTCATTCTTACCACCAATAAACCAGCAATATTGATGTCACAAGAGCACTAGCTAATTGTTGATAAACCCAATCTCGAATCAGGTAGGTCATTCCTGGTAGCAACAATAAACCAAATGCCCATCCAAATGAAAATGCAAAAGTCACTCTAGTCCTATAAATTGGCCCCAAAACCTCCATCACTGTAATATGAAAAATATATAAATTATAATTGTACCATCAATCCTGTTATTAAGTTAAGAGTGTAAAAAGAAAAATATTATTTTCCCCAAAAATAAGTTAATATGATAAATGAATAATTAAATACACATTATTATTAATGTACTAATAAGCTATGCATGATTTTATTTCATAATAGAAAATAATCTTTAAAAAATAATTTATGTAATTTGTTCATAAGTCATGTTTCCAGGTATTCTAGAAAACATTTCTTTAGTACTCATTTTGAATATTTCTTCTATGACAAGGGTTGAAATATATATTGCTGTTTGGGTATATATAGATTTAAATTAAAATTGGAAATATGGTTATGATTACCATAAATCCATTTGATGTTTTCAGTATCTTCTAATGCACAAATTATATGAATAATTGCTTTGTAATATGAAATGCAAATTGAGGCTGATTGTTGATGTTAATTTGAAATCTAATATCCAAAAACAATTACTTACAAGCAAGATATACAGTAGCTTTTAATATTACTGCTATACTGATTAAACGAAAGAAATTAATTTTAGGAGATTTATTTCTCCATTTAATATTATAGCTTGTAATTTCTTATTAATTCAAAAATAATTAATACATTACTGCAAAATATTTTTATTAGAACATTTACATTTAAAGCTCTTGAAGAATTTTTAAATTAATGAGAAGGACAGATTTGGATTCTAAAAATTTTACAACACTTGACCTTGAATAATTTTTCCTAAAGGTTTGTTCTCCAATTATTCCCACTTAGCAATTATAAGCAAAAATCTAAATTGCACTAATAATTCTTGCATTTTTCAACAATATGCTTTCATTTGTTTAAAGTTACTTACTTTTGTAACAAAACCTTTTATAATACAGGTAAAAGCAAAATATTTGCTTAAACTCACTTTTTGCCCATCTAATGCATAATTTAATTTTTCTTTTATGTTCACCAATAAGAATTGATATTTTAGGGTATATTATGAAATGATGAAAGCTAAATTTTAAAAGTTTATTTAGTATTTCACTCAAATAAAAAATTTGGAAAAACACTATACATTTTATTATAAAAGCAATAAAATTAGAGATCTATTATAAGCTACAAAATGTACTTTGGACATGAGAAAGTACATTTTGCAGCTTTTAAATAGTATGTTACTCTTTTATCAAAATTAATAAAATATTATTTAAAGAGAAATATACTTCTGAAATATTTTTCCTATTTCACTTATTTAAAGAGAAGAAAGATGCTTATAAGTTCTTTTTAAGATAAAAATATTCATTTGATGTTTTTTATTGATGATATCAAATGATAAATTTAACATTTTGAATAATGTAAATGATTAATTTAATATTTTGAATAGCATAAATGATAAATATTTTGTAAAAAAATATAATCTTTCTACTTTGGCACAATAATTTTAAATTTAGTTCATATTAACATAATTTTAATTTCATTAAGCTATCCTTATTTTTACTAAACAAATCCTTAACAATAAATTACTAAGTAACACATAATAATTCTTGCTAAAAGTGTTTTAATCTTGCATTCAAAATAGTTAAGCATGTTAGTTAGTAAATGTAAGAAAATTTTACAACATACATAAACAAAACGATGTGTTTTGTGTTCCACCTGCACCAAGAGCTATGCAAAATCTAGCTATACTAAAAAAGTATATGTAGGGGAAAAGGCAGCAATCACACTAGATATCAGCATCAATGTAACAGAGATATTTAATATTATTTGTCTTCCAAACCTGAAAAAAAAAAAAAAAAAAAAAAAAAAATATTTCATCATAGAAAATTTATCAATTTTCTTAGCAAGAAACAGCAAATTTGTTTTTAATCATAGATATTTAACACATTTTCTGTCATCTACGAGCATACCAGTAGATGGCAAACAGTTTCTTTACCAGCTTCTAGATAACTTATTGATATATCTAAATTGCCGATTACTAGTATTGCTGTAGAAAATACATACAATGTTTAAGTGTTTTTGACACACAGAAAAGACTAAATACACTTGGCATACTGAGATGTATAATTTATTTCTCAAAATCTAGATACAATAAGAAAATGTTTAAAATACAAGAACATATCTATTCACGATATCTAATAAACTAATATCAAATTTATCCCCAAAAAATGAGAAATTTTAATGGCAAAAAAGCACAAAACAAACAAAAAGTAGTGAGAAATAAGGTACTCACTAATAGATTTTTAAGCTAAATTTATTTTTAAAGCGTCATTTAACACAATAGTTGCTTAACTGGCTAATTTAAACAAAGATTTAATAAGGATGTTATGCTAAATAAATAAATACATTTTATATCTAAATGTATAATATTACTAAGTGATAATCCTCAATAGCAATTTAATCACAAGATCTAAAGATGACATATCATGACAATACATAAAATATCAGTATAAAAATTCCTGAAAAATGTTTGAAAGCACAGTTTTTCAGGGTGATATACAAAGATACAGATATTAAAGAAAAATACTCTCTAAATAAGTTTCAAAACTATCACCTAATCAATACTAAGAAATTTATGAATTATATATATATATATATATATAATATTATTTCATATTTAATGAAACTTTTAATACATATATATATTTAACTAATTTGATAATTTTATGTGTAATGCTATACTAAAAAAATAATAAGAGAATTCATAAACAATACCTTTTTTTATATATGTCAGTATATAGTATTACAATGTATATATATATATATATACATTGTAATATAAATATACTGACAAGTTTCATATAAAAAAAAAAAAGGTATATTTAGTATTACAATATATATATATATATATATATATATATATATATTGTAATACTAAATATATTGACAAGTTTCATATAAAAAAAAAAAGGTATTGTTTATGAATTCTCTTATTAGTTTTTAGCATAGCATTACACATAAAATTATCAAATTAGTTAATATATATATGTATAAAAATTTTCATTAAATATGAAATAATATTGTACACATAAATTTAAAATGTATCATAAGTAATATTTCTATTATATATATATATTTTAAATTCATATAATTAGCAATAATATATATATTTCAAAGGTATTCATTTATTTTAAATAAATTCTAATTTAAATATATTTAATCAAAATTTCAAACCTTTTTACTGAAACACACAATAGTGATTTATTCTTATAATGAATTAAAATGCATACTAGAAAATTTAATAAAAAAAACTTTGCTCTCTTGAACACTACCAATTCACTTGACTTTTCATTCATATTTCTACTTACTCTGAATTAACATTATTTCTTGGGAAAAAATTTGCACTAGTTTTTTTTATTTTACACATGCTCTAAAAATAATGTAAATAAACACTAATTTTTAAGTACTTTAACTTATTATGAAAGTAAAAAAAAAAAATCTTGATTTTTAAATAAATTACAGTAAGCAACAAAAATCTGCAAAATTAACTAGGAATAAAATATAATTATAGAAAGAAATTAATAAGCTTTATTATTTTATATATGTGATGTCTGTATACTGTAAAAAAAAAAAGATTGTTTATAGTAGCAGAAGTTTTGTAGTTTACACAGTACAATTTCAGATACACCACAGGAATAATACTTCAACAATGCTGAATACTCAGGAATTTGATAAAGATGAATTTAATGAATAAATCTTTATTTTACTATATTTAACAAGATATAATAAAAAAAGCATATGAATGTTTTGACACAACATTTATTTAAATTGATTTGATATAGAAGCAATTTTTTTGTTTAAATCTTCTTACATATATTCTAATATGGATGAAAACCATTAAAATAATTCATTTTCATAAAAAATTATGAATTATTTGATTATTATATAAATTTTTCAACAGAAGCACCATTCCCCTAATTTAAATGTCCTCTTTGTGAATTTTGCAAAGGAACTATTATTAATTTGAATTTATTCAATACTTTACATCTGTATGAGCAATAAATCTATATGAACTCTTACAAAAATTGTTTAACTTATCCCTTCATTAGTTAAAAAATATTAATCTTTTATATCTGAATATAAGAGGGAAAAACCCTTGAAATAGTTTCTTAAATTATAAGTAGATAATAAATAAAAAAACAGAAGAGAAGTAAGTACTGTAGTAAAAATGAGAAATGCCTTTTTTATACAATTTACTAAAAAGCAGTAATAATTTCAATTATTTAATGTTAATGATATTGAAGATCGATTTTACAACTCAGGCATCATGAAATCAACTACAGACTAATTATCAACATATGAAAAATATTCTAAAAAATTTAAATTATTATTGAATATTGTAACTAAATTTAATAAAATCAGAAGTATAACAATAATTTCTGAAATTCTATTTTGTCATTAATTTTATTAAAAAAATTTTCTCAAGAATTTACCTATCAGCCAAATGTCCAAATATAAAGACTCCACACATCATGCCAGCCATGTAATTGAATTGGGTGAAGGAAATAAGCCAATCTCTGCTGCACACCAAGTCATACTGGAACAATCAAGGACATAAAGCCCCATCTGGCCATAAAGATAGTCAGTCACACACCAGACTTAAGATACACTATCATTGTTATAGCCAACTACCCATTCTTCCATTTAAAAAATATATAATCACAGTTGCAATAATAAATATTGTCATTCAAAGCTAACTTAACCTTTTCAAAGTCAGGGTGGCAATAAATATTAATAAGAATTCATTTTTCTAAAAATTTTTTTGCTCTATACAACTTTTTTTTTTATAAAGATTTGAATAAATTGTATTTTTAATTTCTAACTTTTTTGAATTGAAAACACTCACGGCACATTTGTTTGTTACATCAAAATATTGCATTTCAAAGATAATATCTTTTTTTTAAATATAACAATTAACAATATAAAATTGACTTCTTGTACAGTAATTTTTGCATAATTTTATATTCTGGTAAAATTTTCAAACACCATACGTTAGATTTATAAACCAAATTCATTAATCCACTCAAAGGGTTAAACTTATACTTATACTTTTAAAATAACCTACCATTTTTTAAAAATTTCTTTTGCTTAACGTGTTTACCAAGATTAAAATCGAGCATTTTAACTCAATATAATTATTTGAAAGTAAAAAAAAGTGAACAGATAAAAATTGTTTTTAAATTATATGTATTCAAATTTTTAAAATTTTTTTCATAAAAATTAAAATAAAAAAAAATTGGATTTCATTTTTTACTCAAGTGAAAATAATTCAGTTTTAGTTTAATTTTTGAATTTAATATGAAAAGACAATAAATTTTTGTAAATTAGTAACAAGCAGATTTTTAAAAATATAAATTGAATCTTTTCAATTAAATATTACAAATATTAAAAATATATAATCTAAAGAAAGAAAAAAATCTAACCAAAAATATTCTTTCTAAATAAAAAAAAAAATTATTCTTTAAAATTTCGTGTTGACAACAGGTAACAAAAATGCCCACATTTTATGTAAAGGAGCAACTAAAATGAAAATTATAACAATGATGATTGTTCATATTTCAAAGTAAAAAAAAAACATATGAAATTCTGAATATTTATCTAATAAAGTTCTTCTTTAACTACTTTTTACAGGATTAAAAATAAACCTTTTTCTAGAAAATATTCTTATGTTCCCATGTTCAATTAGAAATGATATTATCTTCATTAATTCAAGCTTGAGTTAAATAAGTTCTACTCTATAGACTACAGTAGAGGCTATTAAACTTTGCGATCATTTTAAATATCTACTCCAGCAATTTAGAAACATCAGCAACAAAGAATCTTGTTAAAAATAATAAGACAATTAAATAGAAAATTTATTTCTTGGCTCCAATTTTATCTTGTCTCATCAAGTGCAACAAAACATTTGATCCTTATTGATTTTATTATGTCTGCATTTATTTGAAGTAATATTTCTGCTCTATATTCATTTCATACTAATACATTTTTTTTTCTCCTTTTGAATACAATGCATTTTATATACTTGGCAAATGTTTTTTTGTAATTATTTGATTTTAACTTGTGTGTTTGTAAGCCTTGTAGAATACTGTGTGGAAGAATGTGTGAATTTTGAATGTATTTAATCTTCAGTTAAATACATTCAAATCCCCCTCCCCCTCAATAAATTACAATTTTCATTTTACTTTTTCTTATTAAAAAAGCAATCATGTAAAAAATTATACTTTTTATCAAGTTTTGTTACTGTAATTCTATTATTAATATTTAGAAATATTTTAATTGGCCAGAAAGAAAGATTTAAATTTGTACTTGTTTAATTAATGTTTACTTATTATTTGAAACATTTCAATGGATTTTGATTTAATTTGTCATTTAAAATTCTCATCTTTAATAGCTTACATCTCCCAACCTCTTTTATAATGTAAACACATATTGATTTGGAACAATTTATTTTATTATAAAAAATAAATAAAATATAAGTGAGTAGTAACACATGTACGAAAAAAAATTATAGTAAATTTTTAAAAAAATCAAATTTTAAATGCAAAAGTATTATTTAATAAGAATTCCATTGCTTCAGTTTTCTTAAAAAATTACTTGAAACTTAATGCTAATTTTTATAATTAAAATAATTAAAAAAGTTAATTTACATATAAAAGTAGTACTATAAAAGCAAATTTATATAAATAAACATACTTGTTTTGTTAAGGTATTAGTATAAAATGAGCTGTCATACTCCCATGCACTACAAGGAACTGTTTTATTTCTGTTAATAATAGGCTCATCATCAGACATCAAAACTTCATACATGAAACATCGACTGGGTACTAATTCACCATCCTGATATTCTAAGGGAATAGCCGAATTCCGCCATTTAGTTTCAGTCCAATTTAAAAATGATGGCTGGGCACACCAAACATCTTGCTTGGGTGCAAAAAATGGTGTACTTAAATTGTAAAATGCAGTTGGAGTACCACGCAAACAAGTCAAGAAAAAAATTAAACGCTGCCATGGTCCATATTCACCGATGATGTCGGTCACATCACGAGTAGTTGAAGCCTGAAAAACATGTCATAAATAAAAAAAATACACTTCAAAATATTTTATAAAGCATATTCAATAACTAATTAGTTTATCCTTTTATTATTTTAAGTACATAAAATATTTCATTAAAATGCAACATTCATAATTTATAATATTCATATAATTTAAGGAACTAATTAGGATAGTAATTTTCTAATTACTCAACATTTCTACATCCAATAATCAATATCTTTAAGTGGCAAGTCATTCAAAATGGAATTCAAGCCAAGTAAAAGTGTCAGGTGGCCGTTTAAATGGTAAATTATATATTATGTTATTAAAATTTCTATTTTTTTAATACTGATACTTATTTATGACACATTCATAAATGATGGTAATATTATTGCTTTTTCATTATTGCATAGTTACCAGAAGCCTAGATTGCATAATTTCCAGATATGGCCTGGCATTATGCAAGTAAAATTAAAATGATAACAAAATAAGCTTTGCAACACATTTTGACGAGAAAACATTAAAAATTAAAAAAAATTTAAATTTAGAAAGATTTTAAAATAAAACTTCCAATATTTATTTTAACTGGATATGATAGGAGTATATAAATTTATACTCCCTTGGGCAAATCATTTCCTTACATTTTAAGTAATCCAATAGGATTGTTACATAAGGGAATTTTTTATAAGCATATGAAATCCATTAAAGTAGCATTCTTATACAAGAATGAGAATTTTGCATTATGATGCACATATTTATTATTTTTTTCCAGGTTAAAGATGGTTTAAAAAAGGAGATTTTAATGATGATTAAAAAAAAATTAAATGAAAAATTGTTTTCATTAAATGATAAAAAAAAAAAAAAAAAATTATGATTAAAAAATTTTTCATATCGAATGTATGTCTTAATAACAAATTTAACTTGGCTATAAAATTAAATGAAGACACATACTGAGGAAGAAATTGTCATAGTAAAAATTAAACTGATTTTTTGTTGGGTCTTTTTTCCAAATAAAAAAAAAATTGTCATTATTCTATTAAATTATAATTGTTTTTCGAATTATTATTATTATTTTTTTAATCTGTCTATCAATTACATAAACCCTTTTTTTTTTTTTTAGTATGATGAAATTTAGTTTTTAAAAATCATTCTTGTAAAATTTATCCCATTAATCTAAAAAAATAAATAAAAAAGAGAATTTAAAACAAAACCACATTATAAAAAACATACCTCCGGTTCAGTAGAACTAGGACCATTAGACAAAAATTTATCAGAAGCTTTAGGCTCCATATTTTTTCTGTAAACAATGTATATGAAAGCCGCATTCAAATTAAAAAGCACATCATTACGCAAATGAAAGTAACTTGAATAATAGTTTGCATCAGCCGCTGCTGAAACTAAAAAGTGTCACTCATAAGTTCGGCAAAACTACGCTACATATAACATACGTAAAAACATAATGAGAAAATACCAGCCTAGTGCAATTGCCTAAACTTTAACAATCGTTAAAACAGCATAGCTTGCAGTACGGAGAATAGCGAGAATCTCAATCGAAACTCAGGCGATCAATGAAAAGTCAGTACGGCTACTCTACGCATGGAGAGCGAAATCTACAAAAACGCCGGTTTTGTTGTGTGTGATGACAACAACCAAACCTGCACGCGCATGCGTCAAGTCTGCCGAGTTTACGCATTCCCTTGACATCACGAGAAATCGAAAACTAAAAAGTAAAAGACTTGCGTAACAGCTCCCTTTACGTAACGAATGTCCTGATTTTTTTGTGTTCATTAAAATGTGATGTATTTTATTTAGAGCGCGGAAGAAAGTTAATCTTTTCATTCATTTTGTTTTATTTTTATTTAAACAAAAAAAAAAAAAAAAAAAACTCTTTTTTTTAAATGCTTTTAAATTTTTGTGTAGAAATTGAGATGGTTATCTTGTCGTTTCTAATTCACAGTTCATGTTTCCACTAGGACTGGAAGCAAGTTTATTTAATTTATTTAGAATGAATTAATGATAACTGTCGCAGAAAAATATGTTATTCTGAAAAGCTAGAGCATTTGCGAATAGTGCATTGAACTTTTATACATGAGCGTTACTGAACCGAAAGCTTACGTATCTGCTTCGGGGCTGGGGGAGTAAAATCTATAGATTGGAAAGTCCTTCCATTGGCTTCGAGGAATTGGAAAGGAGGGTATAACTTCAAATATGTCACCATTGAGGGTATTCGTTCCATACTGTAGTACAAAAATCAGGATGTAATGTAGGAGTACCCCTTCCTCTGCGGCAATTTTATGTCGGCTTCATATTCGCTGCTGTTGTGGCAATTTGTAACTATATTTTACTTGATATTAACTGCCAATAAAGTATATACTAAGATAAATTTTTTAATAAAAAATTGAATTAATAATAAAATTATTTACAAACAGTTTGGACAATAAAAATATTTATTCTCTCTATTATTATTATTATTATATTTTTTTTTTTGTTCGTTGTGGAGATATTGTATATTATAAACCCTCTCACTTCTCTACTAAAAATTTAATCAGCTGTGACAAAGGCAAAGGTAGTGTATTTTTGGAGCATCGGGGGATAGGAATACCCATATCTAATTTTGCATAATTAGTGAATTAAAATAATTAACTTTATTTTTTTGAATCAATGGACAAAATACTACGTTAATCTTTTGTGCACACTGAGCATTATCGATTAAATAATTTTTTACGCAGGAGATATGTGAAAATGTCATTATATGGCTTTATTAGGCAAATTATGAACGTTTTTATATTTTTTAAAATCTGAGAAATCTGGGGAGGTTTGATTTGTAGCTGTACGGTAATTTTGTGCACACTTTAGGCTAAATAGACCTGAACCTACAGTTTAACATGGATTCCGAACAACTACAGACATCCATGCCACCGCCAGGATTCGAACCAGAAGCCTGTGGTTTCAAAGGGCAGAGCGCTGGTTAATTGGCCATCAGACCGATATGGTGTGGAGGAGATCAAGTGTTTTAATAAAGTTTTCTCATAGTATGTGTTGTTGTTATTGTGACTCATCCGCAGTATCCTGCAGCTCGGAACGGATATCCCATGAGCAGTCTACTCAAAAACGGAGGGCAGTTTCTGTTGTGATGGAGCACCGGTAGGTAGAAGTCTGACTTGGTTTCGAATAGCTGAAGAAGGAGGGAAGTGCCTTCTGGGAGGACTTTTAGGGGGAATTATCACGTATTTGCGTATTGCAGGGTAGAAAACAGTGAAGACTCCAATAAGATAGTCTGATTATCGAGGCAAGATGCTGAACATCACATATGCCATCGAGTCTCCTCGTGTTTTGAAACAGTGTCCACAACAACACTTCTAGCGGATTGAACCCTAAATAGCCTAAATACCCTAAATAGCCCCAATGTTTACCAGCGGCTCACGTTGTCACTGAGCCACCATTCGGGCACTACGTATCTGCGATTTTCTATATAATTCCCATAAGAAAAAAATAGAAACACTGTTCTTTCCTGTCTAGATTCAAAGGGTTATTCACTAAAGAAACAAGCAATATAAAATTTTTTTTTTTTTTTAAAGTCAATTCCTACTTTTTTTCACTATATTGCAGAAAGACCTTTTCATTTATTTTTTTAAGTTTATCTGGCGCCATCTATCGGTAGATACATGCAACTTAAATCTAAAAAAACTAGAATTAACTAATTAAATTTAATGAATGAATTAATATTTGAAAAACTGTATTAACATCCAGTGTCATCCACTACAAGTTAAAAATGTGTTTGAACTTGAGTGGATGAATAAAAAGTATTTTATGAACGATTGAAAATTTGAACAAGATATATATAGGGAGAGTGGGAGCTAATAGAAGGAATTGAAAAAAAAAAACCTTGAAATTTCGGAGGGAAGGGGTGTACTTTAAATCGTTACGTACATTCTGTGAATATTTTTTTTCCGAAACTTTCATAAAAATTAATTCAACAGAACCACTATTAAAAATTAATAATTAAATAAAAAAAGAGTGTATAAGAACAAACTGGTCGTATATTATATCTGGATTATAGAATAATAATTATTACGGTAATTAAAAATTACAAATGATTATAACAGGAAACTAACTTCAACTTTTTAGGGAATGGTGGCCGAGTGGCTAGCGCTCAGTACCACAGGTATCGGGTTCAAATCCCGGAGTTGCCATAGGTGTTTGTAGTAGTTCGAATCCACTTTAAACCGTAGGTCCCGGTCCTTAATAGGATCGTACCGCGTTGCGGGGGCATTGTTACTCCGCGTCCGTGGCTTATCTTCAAGTTACATGCATCAACTGGGTAGTGCAAAGTGAGTAACGTCGGTGTAGCCTTTATGGCATAAAAGATCACGGTCTATTTGCCAACTGCATTAGGGGAAAAAACCCCCTTCAATTTAGTTCAGATAATACAGTATGGAGTATTATAAGCAACAATTTTTACATTTAAAAAAAAATTATAAAAGTATATTTTTAAGCTCAGATATCTCACAAAAGGTTCGGCATATGATTTAGACTTGCATTAAAATTATTTTACTTCACACTAACTTTGAATAGTAATTTGAAAAATATTTTTGGACAGAACTTGATACATTAAATAATATTATTTACTAAAAATTTTCAATTGCATATCTGCAGTATTCATTATACAATTAGAATATGTCTATGACTAACGGTCTGGTAAGAATATTTTTGTTAGAAATTTGCGAATTAATTTATCAATTTGAGCTTAGAAAATACTGTAATAAAAAAGAAAGTTTCAAATAGTTAGTTTAAGTAGTAGTAAATAATAATCAAATAGTAGTAAGAGTTTTTCCCTCATAATACAATACAAACAGCACTATAGAAAATCAAGGTTTAGAAGGGGGGGGCAAAAAATTATATTTTGAATAAAAAGAATCATCATTCGTAAAAGAAATTCATAGCGCAAATTATCGGTTACGAAACATAACAAAATTGCAAAAATAATAAAGTATATGTGGATTTAAAAATGATATAAAGAAAATTCCATCAGCCATACATCATTTAAATAGAGAAATTTTTCATCGCCAGTTCTTTAAGAATTTTGAATTTCATTGACCAAAAACGTTAATGAAAATCTTTTATTCTAGTGTTACATTTGCATACGAAAACAAAGTTAATGTATTCGGATATAAAGGTTGCGTAACAGTAATTAAAAGGAGAATTTCAAAAAGACAACGTACTTTTTATTCGATAAGCATGGCAATGAATGATTTCTGGTGTTAGTCACCAGTTGGTGCAGATAAGTTCGAATTTATCGATGCCATCGTGGATTAATATATAGATATTCATGTACAAAATAATATTGAAAATTATTTGTAGAAAATATCGATCTACAGAATGCCTTAAAGTAAAATAATGATACTGTCTTGAATTTTGCTGCTTTGCGATTGTAAATAAGCCATTGAAATGCTTTCAAAATATGTGACATAAAATTTTGCCAACAATTTTGCAATTGTAAATAAGCCATTGAAATGCTTCCAAAATATATGCCATAAAATTATGCCAACAAAATGTCCATATAGTTTGCAATTGTAAATAAGCCATTGAAATACTTCCAAAATATATGCCATAAAATTATGCCAACAAATGTCCATATACTGTTTTACAATTGTAAATAAGCCATTGAAATACTTCCAAAACACAATAACATAGAACAAATGCCCACAAACTTATTAAAAAATTCCAACTAAATTAAACCAAACGATTAAAACGATTAACAATTAAATGATCGAAACTAAACCAAAACGATTATCCCGTGAATATCCAAAAAAAGTAATAAAATTGTTTATTAAGCAGTTTAAAAACTTTTATTGAATTTAATTGTTCTTATACGAAAATTTTGTGGGTAATAATCTTTTATTGTGCATTATTACCTTTTTTATGGATTTATTTCAAATAATTAAATGAAATTGTATATAATATTTATGTTATCTAAAATGTTTCAAAGCAATAAATTGTAATCGGTATGTTGTATTCTTCGTAACTTATTAACTATAAAACTACGAGATCACAATTTTTTCATCAGCTAACACATAAAAATTTTTATTGCTAATATTTAACTAAAATAAAAAAAGCTTAAATTTTCTTATGAAATTGGGTTTTATTTCTTTATTTAAAGAATCATCAGAATTTTGCTTCGTCAGAATTTGCGACGTATTCACCAAAATTGTAAGGAAATAAAAATAATTTAGATAAATAAATATGATAATAACTGAAAAATAAAAAAAACCTAAAAATGGGCCATGATTTTTTTCTTATAAAATTTTATATCTTACAGAAATCACACACAAAAAAAAAAAAAAAAATATTTTGATAGTTTAATTTTAATCCATTTGTTAATTTTATGTATTTTAAATTAAACAGGACACGAGTCAGCATACGAGTTTGATATTCGTAAAGAAAAATAACCCCTAATATTCTCATTTTTGAAAGCAGGATCGAAACTCATATCATCACGTGATCAATCATACGCCTTTCTGCTCTGCAACTGCAGATTAATAGGAAAAAGTTCATTGGTTTGGTCTCCATCTATGGCAATTAAAAAAAAAAAAAAAGCAAACTGATGCCCACCTTGATAACATACTTTTTGCCATCTGGTTGGTTAGGTGGTTAATTTGTTGACATGCATAACCCAAATATGATTCAATTTTTCAATTCTACTATTAGTTCACACTCTCCCTATATATATCTTGTTCAAATTTTCAATCGTTAATGAAATACTTTTTATTGATATATTAAAAAAATTATTTTATTGATATATAAAATATTTTTTTAATACTTTATATTTACTTTTTGCACTCAAGTTCAAGTATATTTTTTATACTTGTAGCGGATGACACTTGGTGTTAATACAGTTTTTCAAATATTAATTCATTAATTACATTTAATTAATTAATTTTAGTTTTAAATGGGAGAAAAAAATTTCTCTTCTATAAGATATTTAGCGGGATATAAATTTATAAATAAATACCGTCAGTGGAGAAGCTTGTAGATCGCTGGAAAAAAGTTCTGTTTCAGATTTCTTTTCCATTATGGGTTCTAGTCTGAGTCAAGGAGGGAAACAAAATGGAAAATGAAACATGGAATAAATTAGTGAGAGTGATGGAAAGTATGTATGTGAGAGAGAATTTTTCTAACTTAAAAAAATGAATGAAAATTATTTATAAAGAACTTTCTGTAATATAGTGAAAAAAAAGTAGGAATTGACTTAAAAATTTTTTTTTAACATTATTTTAATTAAACTTAATCTCTCTATTTTTTTTAAATTTCCAATGGCAAGAGAAAATGACAAACTCTCAAAAATAAATAATGACATAATGCCATGGATGCCATTTCTCTGTCTAATATGACTGTAGAGCGTTGGGCGTAGTGCTGACAACCCTACCCCGTAAAAAAGCAAACATCTCCTGTCAAGAAATCTGTCAATAGGCAGGCGGCCTTGGCCTACCATGTGCTGCTGCGCCAATGAAGATTTAAATGAGGAAAAAAATAATCAGAAAATATTACAGGTGAAGTTATTGTTTAAACATTTTTCAATGAAAATAAGTAGTTTTTCTAGGTCGATATTAGACTTATTTTACAATCTCTACTTGCTACTCGTTTTCATAGCGGTGACTACAACGTATTGTCAACAATAAACTGAATTCGATATCTCATTCGTTTTCATACTAATAAGTAGACAAAGCAAATCTCCATCCAATTAAGGTAAAATTATTTTAAAAACCTTGAACAGTTTCGATTATAGATAAAAAATTTAAATTTACAATAATGCAAAAGTAAAAGTTATTGTAAAATAAAAAGAATTATAAACTGATAACATATCAGATATTGATTTTCCCATCAACTTTTCTTTTTTAAATTTGTCTGCAACGTTCAAAAGATATAAGAATTTACTATACTAACGAATGAACTAGAATTCTTCTTCTTAAATCTGTTTCTAAAAGTGAAGAAAAAATAATTGTGATTCTTGCCTCATGATTTACATAAATAATGTTATAAATTTTGGACAACAAGATGAATGTAAAAAAAAAAAAAAAAAATTAACGATTAAGTTTATAGGAAATCATATATTGATTATCATATTAACTTTTAAATTCAATTTGAAAGATTTAAATTTACTATACTAACGAAAAAAACTAGAATTGTTTTTTTTTTTTTCTTAAATCTGAAAATTATTATTTTTTTCTTCTTATTTCTAAAAATGAAGAAAAAAATAGATTTGAATTGCGATTTTGGCCTCATAATTTACATATATTATGTTATAAATTCTGAACAATAAAGTGAATGTAAAAAAAATGAGGAATAAATAAAGAAGTTCATAGGGCATCATATATTGATTATCATATTAATTTAAAAGCCAATTTGAAAGATTTAAATTTACTATATTAACGAATTCCACTAGAATTGTTCTTTTTCTTACATCTGTTTCTAAAAATGAAGAAAAAAATAGGTTTGAATTGTTATTTTTCTCCTCATTATTTACTTAATTTATGCTATAAATTAAATAATTTACAGTTAAATTAATGTTAATCATAAATGTTATAATTTCTGAACAATAACGTGAATGAAGTGTTAAAAATGGAGAAAAAATACGTTTCGAATTGTGATTTTTGCCTCATCATTTACTTAAATTATGTTATAAATTCTATTAAATCACATTACGAATTAACTTTTAAAATCAATTTGAAAGATTTAAATTTACTATATTAACGAATTTCACTAGAATTTCTCGTTTTCTTAGATCTGTTTCTAAAAATGAAGAAAAATAGGTTTCGAATTGTGATTTTTGCTTCATCATTTATTTAAATTTTGTTATAAATTCTACTAAATCACAATTAGAATTAACTGTTAAATTCAATTTGAAAGATTTAAAGTTACTATATTAACGAAATCCATTAGAATTGCTCGTTTTCTTAAATCTGTTTCTAAATATTAAGAAAAACATACATTTTTGCCTCGTCAACATTTTTGCAACAATTTTGCAACATTTTCGAAAAACATTTTTGCCTCGTCATTTACTTAAAAGAATGTTATTAATTCTGAACTGTAAAGTGAATGTAAAAAAAAATTAACGAAGTTTATACGAAATCATATATTGATTATCATATTAACTTTTTAAACTCAATTTCAAATATTTAAATTTACTATATTAGCGAATTCCACTAGAAATATTCTTTTTCTTAAATTTGTTTCTAAAAATGAAGAAAAAATAGGTTTCGAATTGTGAGTTTTGCCTCATCATTCACTTAAATCATGTCATGAATTGTGAACAATAAATTGAATGCAAAAAGAAAAATAAATTTTTTAGCAAACCGTATATTGATTATTATATAACTTCTTAACTTCTTACTTCTTATAACTTCTTACTTTTTAACTTCTAAATTCATTTTGAAAATTTAAATGACAGATGATGAATTCTTTAGAAATTTATTTTTCTTGATTCCGTTTTCCAGAAATAAGGCGAAAATATGCTTAGCGAGTGGAATTTTCCTCTTAATTTACGTAATAACGCCGTAAATTTTAAAGTGAAATGAAACTTCAGTAAGAAAAATTATAGAATTCGGCGTAAAAGAGATTTCACCGTTTTCTTGTCATCAATATAAATGATGCCAAATTCAATAAAAATTGTAAATAAATTTACCGCAACAATGAAATATGCTCTTTTCTATATACGTTTTATTTTATTATGCTCTTCTCTATTTGTAAGGATATTATTTTGTGGTTACGATTGTAAAACCCGGAAATGGATACGCTTCCTGAAATATGAAAATCCCAGGTGTTTTATTATTATTATTATTATTATTATTTTTATTCTCTCTCATTTTAAATGTTTGGAATTTGGAAACAATAATATTTTCTTTTGCATAGCATATTCTTGAATGTAAAATTTACATTTTTCAAATTGTTATGGGTTTCAAAATAAATGAATTAGCGACGCGAAATTCTGATAGGAGGAAATGCAACCTATTGCATAATCATTATGCAATTCCATCATGGGTACTTTATTAGGGATTCCTAAACCTTTTATGTGTCCATGACCTTGTATGAGAAAAAAAAATTATTATATTTTCTGTCGCTCTCTCTCATTTTAAATGTTTTGAATTTGTAAACAACGATATATATGTATATATATATATATATATTGCATAACACGTCCTTGGATATAAAACGTATATTTTGCAAATTGTTATGGGTTTCAAAATAAGTGAGCCAGCGATGTCAAATTCTTATAGGAAAAATGCAACCTATTGCATAATCATTATGCAATTACATTATGGGTTCTTTATCAGGGAGTCTAATCAGACTTCTTCACCCCCACATCATTCCCAAACTGTAAAAAAAAGGCAACTCAGCTTTAGGCACTGTGATGCGGTGTGGTGTGGTGTTGTAGCATTATTATTCATATTAGACTGGGACACAAGGTTAAAGTGTATTACTAACCCCTACAAACATCCATGGCACCTCGGGACTCGAACCCGAAACCTGAGTCCTCGAGTGCTAGAGCGCTAGCCACTAATCATCAGGCTCATAGAAATAATTAATTATCTAAATTAAATAAAACCGACAAAAGATATAAATTTGTAAAGAAAAAAAAAAGAACTACTTTATTTGTCACAAAACTTAATTGCCAATAATTATACCTCCATTTTTAGCAATTTAATAAATTCTTATCTAAAAATTTTAATTGTTTTCTTTTTTATTTTGAAATTGAGGCTCTATTCTAGAAAATTTAATTTATACCAAGAAAGATCGAAAATGTAAATTAAAATTGTAGAATTTAAAATATGCGATTAAAAGTCTAGCAGATATTGGTGATTTGCATTAATGAAACACTGCTTAGTAGAAGATAAATTTATAATTTATGTATATATCTTTTTTGACGACTATGATACTTTGAATCCAGGTCAGATGGTCATTGGCGGTTTTAGAGTCTTCCAGAAAAAGAATTTGTAATGTGAAATATATGTCATACAATCAATTAAAGAATATGGCTCAAGGTTTTTGCATGCCGTCTGCTGGAATTGAAAATTGTACTTAATTGCATACACAGTTTGCAGTCAAATTTGGATTTGCAGTACTTAGGTTATTCGAGTAATCTAAGAATTTTTTTTGTATATGTGGTTCTGGTACTACAAAACTCTTTGTGTTTAATGCAAGACTTTGGTTTACTTTACAATATTCTTCAAATACTTAAGTTCAATCTCTTTTACCGATCTACTATAAGCGTTTTATGAAAACTTTTTTACAAATAATATATCTTCATTGACTATAGTATATGTATTTGGTAAGGCCGATAACTACATGTTAGAACAATATCGTAATAATTATCATCCGTTTTCAGAAAATTATTTTTTAATCGAATTATTCTAAAAATGTCAAGTGGCAAATTAAGATTTGCTATTAAGGAAAATTATTGTCATTTAGGATCAGGCTGATGAGAGTCTTTGTTTTTTCTCTAGGTTTTAGATACTTTCTTGAGAGAGTTTTGAATCTTATTTAAAAATAGTACCATTTGATACTTAAAAACTCTTTAAATTATTATTAATTATCACTTTTTTTTTTTAAATTAAGCAGCTATTCATAATTTACAAATCAATTACAATTTAAACAATTTTTAACAATATAAGAAACTTCACTAACTACTACTGAAAAGTCGTAATTTGATGAAAAGCAAAAACAAAAATAAAATGCACCTTAATGTGAATATATTACGTTTTTACCCATAAAATTATGGGCATTGTTTCTGAGAGCGAAGGTTTTCGTTTCTTGAATCAATATTTTGTCTTTGACCACTATCAACGTTTTTTATTGGTTAATTTTTTAAAATATCTTTCAAGAGATATTCTTATTGTTTTTTAATATTCACGAGCTTTTTTATGCACAATATTTATTTTAATTTCTTTTTTATTTATATAGTTAAATAATTAAACAATGTAAAATTGTTCTGAAAATTATTTGATAAAAAAAAAAACAATTTTATTTCGAAGTGAAAATGAGATTTTATTAAAAAGAAGAAAATAGTTTGGAATTCTATTTTTATTTTTTAAGGTTACTGTTATGCGTTTAAAGAAAAATTAAAACGCACTAAAAAGCGTTTAACGCATGCGTTTATAAAAACAAAAATAAAATGCACCTTTATGTGAGTATCGTATGTTTTTAGCCATAAAATTATGATTATTGTTTTTGAGAGCGGAATTTTTCGTTTTATTGATCAATATTTTGTCGTTGATTATTTTTAACATTTCTTATTGGTTAATTTTTTAAAAATATCTTTCACTAGTTATTCTTATTGAGTTATACAAAATTTATTTTGCGAGATTTTTTTTTATACATAATATTTATTTAAATTTATTTTTTATTTGCATAATTAAATAATTAGATTAAAAATTGTTCTAAAAGATAGTCTGAGGAAAGCAAAGACAATAAAATTTCAAAGTAAAAATGAGATTTAAAAAAAGAAGAAAAGAAAATCGTTTGGAATTCAATAGTTTTTACTTTTTAAGATTGCTGCTATGTGTTTAAAGCAAAAATAAAATGCACTAAAAAGCTTTTTAATGCATTCGTTATAAAAACAAAAATAAAATACACTTTAATATGAGTATAGTATGTTTTTATCCATAACATTATGGGTATTGCTTTACGAGAACAGAGTTTTTCGTTTTGATCAATTTTTTGTTTTTGATGGTTTTCAACGTTTCTTATTGGTAAATTTAAAAATCTCTTTTACGAGCTATTCTTATTGGATTATTTATATAAAATTCTTATTATAAATAATCCAATAAGAATAGCCCGTAAAAGAGATTTTTAAAAATATTTTATAAAATTTAATATTTATTTAAAATTCTTTTGTATTTATATAATTAAATAATTAAATAATTTAAAATTGCTCTAAAAGATCATCAGATAGAAGCAAAGGCAATTTTATTTCAAAGGAAAAAAAGGAGATTTTTTTTCAAAAAAAGAAAATCGTTTGGATTCTTTATTTTTTTATTTTTTAAGATTGTTCTAATTTTATTCTTACATTAAATTCTAAATTTTTTTGAGTATCTTGTATTTCGGCCCAGCCGATTGTTATTTATTTATTTTTTCATTTCATTTTATTTATTCATTTATTTCATTTCATTTTATTTATTTATTATTATTATTATTATTATTATTATTATTATTTTGCATAGCGAATTCCTCGCTAATAGATTATGTTTTAAGATTTTGTAGGTTTATAATTAAAAATAAAACCACGGTAGAAGTTATTTTCTTTCTAAATTTGCTTCTTAAATTATTTAAAAAAATAAAGAATGGAAAACTGATTTCAGTACGAGATTAGAGATAAGATTAGCAACTTGTTTATAAAGCCAAAAAGGAAATTCACGTAGTGAAAAAAAAAATGAAAAAGTTCCTTAATTAGCGAGAACAGGTGAAATATCTTATTTGGAAGGTTGTTTCAGGTTAATAGTTGTTTTGATACAAACAAGATATTGCATAATTTATTTAAATGCATGAATGGATGTTGCAATTAGATGTGTAGAACATTAATTTCATAATACAAAAGGTTAATAGCACAAAATGAAAAAGATTCATCTGGAGATTAAATCTATTTAAAGAGGATTCTACCGGAAGTAAAAATTATAACATTTTAAAATTCAAACTTGTGTGAATGACAAGTTCGTTGGAATTATAAAGATTTCGTTTTCTCATTATAGAAACAAAAATATGTTAAACAATAAGCCAATTCTAATAAGCAATTTTAACTATAAGTAATATTAAAAGTAATTAATTAAAACATAATAATTATTTTATTGATAATATTGCTGCTACAATTTACCGGGAGACATCATTACAATTTTTGTAATAAGATCTCAAAAAAAAAAAATTTTTTTTTTTTATTTACAAGAATGGCATACATTTTTCCTAGAGAATATATTAAATTAAAATAAATACATCAGATTTGGCGATTTTTGAAATTATGCCAAGTGCATTGTCATCATCAAAATTTGCCATATCAGCAATATTTTACAGTAAACATCGCAAATTCTAAACCAAGTAATTAACAAATATTTTATTCAGAAACAAAAAATATTTTAAACAATAAATCAATTCTAATAAGCAACTTTAACTACAAGTAATATTAAAAGTAATAATTAATTAAAACATAATAATTATTTTATTAATAATATTTTTTTTTTTTTCTAATGCAGCTGGCAAACACTCAGACAGCTTGGTCTTGGATGCCTTAAGGCAGGCGCTGCACAGACATTACTCACTTTGCACTACTCAGAGGCAGAGGGGGCGCGTGTAACTTGATGGGAAGCCACGGATGCGGAGTAACAATGTCCCCGCAACGCTCCTATTAGGACCGGGACCTACGGATTAAAGTGGATTCCGAACCACTACAAACATCCATGACACCGCCGGGACTCGAACCCGAAACCTGTGGTACCGAGAGCCAGAGCTCTAACCACTCGGCTATTTAGGCCCACTTCATAGATAATATTGTTACTACAATTAACAGAGATAACATTATAAATTTTTAACAAGATTTCAACAAACGAATGCTTTTGCAAGAATGGCATACATTTTACCTACAAAACACATTTTGTTATAGACATCTTATGGAAATGTATGTTATTTGCTTGTATTTAGCTAGATTTACAATTCTAACATTAACAAAATTAATTTTAAATTCTATAATTTAGCTATATTTCTATCATACATAACCAAAGGTAATGAAAAAAATATAATTAGTTTATTTTTAAAGTAAATAAAATTCTAATTTTCATTAGCAAATTAAGAATAGAAAATAAAAAATGTATAAAAAAAAAAAATGAATTAAAACAATTTTTTTATAAATTTTTTTTTTTTATTTATTAATTGTAAGCAATCGCAAAACATTATTGTGAGCATGTTTTTTTATTTTATTTTCAGTTTGTTTTCATTATTTAGAATAAATTCATTTTAATTATTTTTAAATTTGTTCCATTAATTCATTCATTTAAAAAAATATTAATGAATGGTTAAAAAAAAATGAATCTTAGCCACGAAGGTTTTCAGTTAAAACAGTTAAATTAATTTGAAATTAAACAATTTTTAGTTCTTAGTTGAAAATCTAAGAGCTTTAAGAACGTATTTCGATCTTTTAACAAGATTCGAATTAAGTTTTAATAAATCCGAGGCCTATTTGTTCTATTTGTCATAGATTTTATCAACTGCTTTGCTATATTTTTTAGATATTTTCACATATTGGGTTCAAATGTGGCAACTAAAAAGGGCTTTTTAATGATTTTTTTGCAAATGTAAAACCACTACAATTGAAAATTTAAAGAAGTACTTTTAGGATACTTATCTTGAAAAATTTTTGAAAATAAGTTTTTTTTTTTTTTTTTTAAAGTAAACTCGTAGCTTTTCCATCGCAATTTTTAACATGCAAGTACTCTTTTCAAAATTCTCCTTTCGATTTTCCACAAGCTATTAAAGCAAGCACTTAACTCCAATTTTATTACCCATAAAATATATGAGTATTGTTTTGGGGAAAGGGGTTTTTCGTATCCTTGACCACTTTCAATTTGGGACATTTTCACTGAAATCTGTAATTTTAAAAATTCTTTTACGAGCTTTTTTATATTTAATATTTATTTATATTTTTCTTCTTTTGAAAAAAATAGTAAGCTTTTGAAAAAAATGGAAATTGAAGTTTTTAAAAAGTGATTAATCAGATACTAAATTGAAAATGGCAACTGTTGTAATAATATATATGTTTTTAAATTATACAAAAGCATCTAGTTTAAAAAAATGTAAACAAAATGAGTAATAATAAAATAATTTAAGAACAAAAACAAATTAAGAAAAAAATAATGTAAAAATTGTTCTAACAGATCGTTTGGTGAAAGCAAAGAAAATTTTATTTCAAAGGGAAATAATATTATTTCAACAAGCCAAAACGAGATTTTTCAAGAAAAGAAAATCGTTTGGAATTCTATACAAATTTTATTCTTATTTTCTTCTTCTTCTTTTTTTTTAAATTTTATTCTTATTTTATTATTTAAAAAAAAATTCTAAATTCTATTCTATAGTTTTTTTATTTTTTAAGATTGCTGTTATCAGTTTTGTTTTTACATATAATTCTAAATTTAGTGTCGTAAATTAAATATTTTCGTACAAAATTTGTTGGTTTTTCAAGAGATTTACAGATTTCTTTTAAAAGTTAATCTTTTTGAAACGTATGTTTTTTTTTTATATTTTAATCTCTTTAACTTTAAATTTAGAGAAAGAAGCATATGTTGGAATTTTAATGAATCAGTTTTGCATTAAAAGGAAATTGAAGTTTTTAAATAGATGACTAATCAGATATTAAATTAAAAATTTCAATTGCTATAATAATATATATGTTTATGTATTATTCAAAACATCTACTTAAAAATCGTAAACAAAAGGACATAATTATTTTTATTAAATAATTAAATACAAAAATTAATTCAGAAAAATTAAAGTAAAATTGTTCTAAAAGATAGTCTGGCGAAAAAGCAAATATAATTTTATTTCAAAGTGAAAATACGATTTTTCAAGAAAAAGAAAATCGTTTGGAATTCTATACTTTTTTTTTTTTTAAGATTGCTGTTATGTATTTTGTTCTTAAATATATTTCTAAATTATTGTCGTAAATTAAATATCTTCGTGCAAAATTTGTTGATTTTCAAGAGATTTACATATTTCTTTAAAAAATTAATCTTAAAGGTATGTTTTTTTAAATATTTTAATCTCTTTAAATTTATATTTAGAGAAAGAAATATAAGCTAGAATTTTGTTACAATTCTAACTTATATATCGGCCCAACAGATTACAGTTTTTAATTTAAATTTTGGAAAACTTTTATTTTGCAAATCTTTTATCATTTCCATTTGCAAATATATCCCTGTAAATATTTTTTTATGTTTCTAGCAGATAAAATTTGTATTTGATTCATTACACTAATGAAGAATTTGTTGCTAGCTGTTTAGCTTCTATCAAGTTGTTCTAAGTGCTGTTTTTGAATCACATATTCCATAATATTCTTGTAACTGTGCATCAACTTTTTGTAACTTATCTTAGATCTTTGATTTAAAACTATTTTTAGAATGATGATTCGTTTTATTCCATGATGCAGCACTTTTTGGCATACAAAATCTTGATAATACTATTTATTCTACAATGCTTTTATAATATTTTATTTTGGAAAAAATAGTAGAATCACTTAAACTATTTGAAAATTCTTTTATTAAAATAAATTATTTAAATTCTTTCTAAAATAATATTTCTGAACTACTATAAAAAAAATAATGTGAATTGCCAATTTTTTTGATAGGTTAAAAATATTGTTTTATTTGTTTAAGCTTAAAAATATTCTAAAATAAATCATATTACGTTATTTTAAATAAACTAAATGCGTATTGAATCATTTTGAACTTTAAATTAATTCTTTTTTATTAATTATTATGAGAATCACCCATACTATATGCGAAAACTGTTTTGAGGAGCAGTATGTAAATGAGATTAAGAAGTAGCTGTTTTTAAAATTAAATAAATATGCTAAAGTTTAGAATTTTTTTTTTTGTGTATGTGTAAATATTTAAAATATTTTTATTTATTTTTCATTTTAATATTATTATTTTTTATTATTAAATGAAAAGAAGTAGAAGAAGAAGTATTTATTTTTAGATTTAAAGAAATATGCTAAAGTTTTGAATTTTTTTGTATCAATATCTAAAACATTTTTATTTATATTTTGTTTTGTCATAATAAAATAAATTAAATATTTGTATTTGGTAATTCTGTTGTCTGCTTTATTTTCTTATGCCAAGTCTGGAATCAATTGGAAATCTATATAATAGTTTTTTTTTTTTCTATTAAAAGGATAAAATGTCATTTTGGATAAAATTTTACATGTAATTATTTTATAATATTTTTTAACATCTTTAGTATTTAGTATCAAACTAATATCAATTTTGCAAACTAATATCAATTTTGTGCAAACTAATATCAATTTTGTGCATTAAAAAGTACATTATACTTTTTCAAATAATAACTCGACTTCTGTATTGATCCTACGTCATTTGTCTTGTTTTAGGAAATAATAGCATGTTGACACTCTGAATAAAGGAGTTTTTCTACATTTTCGCCCATCATTCCTTTTTTTTTTTTTTCAATTTCATGCTATTTAAAAAAAAAAAATAACATGGAATTTTTTTCTATTAAAAGAATAAAATGCCATTTAGGATAAAATTTTGCATGTATTTATTTTATAATATTTTTTAATTATTTATTATCTTTAGTGTTTATTATCAAACTAATATAAATTTTGTGAAGTAATGTTTTCTGTACATTATATTTATTTCGAATAATAACTCGACTTCTGTATTGATCTAACGTCATTTGTCTTGCCCTAGGAAATGATAGCATATTGAAACTCTGGATAAAGGCGTTTTTTTCTACAATTTTACTCATCATTAATTTTTTTTCAATTCTATGCTTTTTAAAAGATATTTTAAAGTATTAAAATGGTATTTTATATTATTCTTTGATGAATTTAATGCAATTCCTATTAGATAGATTAATTCATTTTTCTCTCTGTGCATTTAATTGCACACAAAGCATGTATTAAGTCAGCTATTATGCTAATAAACTTTTACATTGCTTTATTTAAACTGTAGTTGTACTGACTTCAGTAAATATTATATAATTACATGAATACTTAAATGATTGAATAAATTACAGAGTTAATTATTTTTCTTTTCATAGATCCAAAATAGAAAAAGGCTCATTACAGCATTAAGTTCAAGGAAGTTTTATGTTTAAAATTAGATTTGCTTTTCTTTATTGTTTTCTAAAATTTGAATAAATTGGATATGTATGATTTAAATGATAACAGCAATTGATTGAAGGTCGTTTCTGACTTGGTTTGGTTTGTCGCCCTAAGGTCATTTTGTGCACACGAGGGCTAAACAAACAGGGACCTGAAGGTCTTTTCTGAGATATTGCCCACGCAAGCATGAATCTCGTGACAGTGCCTCTCCTATTTTTTACGAAAGTGTTTTTTGTTTCAAATATTTAGCGTGTTTCTTCCGCCAACTAATTCGTTTGAAATTTTAAATATTTAATGAAAGGCAAGTAAAAATTGGGCTGGACTGACTAGCGCTCACACACACACAGGGTGGCACAGGTTTCAGGTTCAAGCCCTACTACTACTACTACACCACACCACATCACTGTGACTAGCCCCTTTACAGTTTGGAAAGGATATGGGTGAGAAGAAGTCTGATTGGGCTCTGTGACGCTCTACGGTCATAGGAGACAGGGACCTACGTCTTAAAGTGTATTCGAACCACTACTAACATCCATGGCACCGAATCCGATACATGGGTACCGAGAGCCAGAGCGCTAGCCACTCGGCCATCAAGTTCCCTCAGGTTCGAGTCTCAGCGGTGCCCCTATGAATGTTTGTAATGGCTCAGAATCCGCTTTAAACCGCAGATTCCGGTCTAATATGACTATATAACATAGGTCCTAGTGCCTACCCCAAAAAGAAAACATCTCCTGTATCGAAATCTTCCAGTAGGTAGAGGGGCTTGGGCTACCATATATGCGCCAATGAAGAAGAAATAAGAAATTATTAACTAACACTAAACTAGTAACTAATTTCCCGTTATACAACGTTGTAGACACTGTTAAAAAAAAAAAAGAGAAGATTCAATAGCGTTTATAATGTTCAGCATCTTGCGTCGTGAATCGGACTACCTAGTGCAAGTTTTCTCCCATACGATACTCAAATTCGGGGTGTTTCCCCCTAAAAGTCCTCCCGGAAGGCACTACCCTCCTTCTTCAGCGACATGGAGCAAAGTCAGACGTCTACTTACGGGTATTCCATCACAGCAGAAGCTGCCCCTTTCTCTCCATCTATGAGTATACCACTCCATACTGTAAGACACTGAGGATTAGACACAACAACACTACAAAATAAGAGTTGCTTGTCTGCATGCTACCTTCAGTTTTTATATCACAAGTCTGTTGCATTGTGAACCGTTACCAGTATGCCTACACAATATGGATATCTACCATGCATATGCTATGCTAAGCACGTGCATGCATATGCAAAATGACCATTTTTCGAGCACCTTCCTATGCAAATACCATTCAATATGCAACTATCGCGGTTTTTGTTTTTATTAACACTGTAACCGTGTTTCCTCCTACGCACTGCATGAGCGTCCTTTGTGGTGTTCAGGAGAAATGGTCAGTAAGCCTCGAGACTCTCACTCGAGAGGAAGTACAGAGCAACCGGCGCTGCCGCTGAGAAACGTTTAATTGGAAATCTCTCCTCTCAACAGAAAATATCTTCTTTTTTTTTTTGGCTTAGAAATGGAATTCTTCCACTAATGTGTAAGTATATATCTTTAAATGTGTTAACTATTGCATGTGTCCAATCACACCCATATCCAGCTGCACAAACAAACAGACAACACTCATTTTCCTGCACGGTATGTGACGTCATATTTTTTTCTTACGCAATTCTTTCTAAAGCTAATCATTGTAGAGTTATGATTTCTTAAGCAACCTTTAGGTACTCCGAGCAAAGAATCTCGCCCAGTTTTTGTGGTATTGCCAAAACGCACTTTTTTCCATGCCATTCTCGGCCTAGACACAGAAATATTAGATTCAACTTCACTCTAATTCCTCTGTTAATTGGCAAACCCAATACACTATCCTCCGTCAGGTTACACCAATTGCTGAATATCAACATGAATTCTTTTCTGTTGTTTAATTTATTAAGTAACACGGTATTAGAAATAAAAACAGCCGTTGTCATTCCTTTATTCTTACTAATATCGTTCAATTCCAAAATACGTGGCTAAAATGACTTGAAATGCATACTTATATTATCCCATTAATAATAATTAGAAGAAATGACTGGAATTTTGCTCATGAAATCTAAAGCAATCCAAACTGCTGAGTCACGTTATATGTGTGTTTATGGATTCATTATGCGTATTTTTAAGATTACTTGTAACCTGCTTCACCACAAATATCTGTGTAATGCATTTTAATGAAATTATTTTCAACTTAGAGAATATAATTTTACAGATTGTTTTTCATGTTTTTATACGTAGATTGCTAAATCATGCTTTAATTAGCTGGAGACGCATTTGTTTTTATGTCAAAGAACTGGAAATTGGAACATTTATAGAGTTAACCAACTTTAACTAGATTAAAGCTAATCGAATTTCAAAATTCGATTGACTATAGAGTGGTATGGCTTATTAAAAGATAATTTTTTTGTATAGGAATGTATGGCTGGAAATGAGGCGTTGTGGCACGAAAACATACAAAAAAAAAAAAACATGAAAAAAAAAAACCCATTGTTTCTTTACAACATCACTGCAAAGTGCTTCTTTGATTCAATATTTACACCAATAGTAATACATGCTTGGTAGCAACGATGGTTTCGTTTTGGTTTGTCGCTGTACGGACATTGCTTTTGCACACTTTGGGCTAATTAGACAGGGGTCTACTGTTTAACATGGATTCCGAACCACTATAAACATCCATGCCACTGTCAGGATTTTAACTTAAAGCCTGTGGTATCAAAAGTCAAAGCGCTCTCCAATTGGCCATCGGACAAAGGTAGCACTGAAGATATGATTGACAAACAGTTCCAAAGATGCCAGACATTTCGCAGCTGCAAATGATAGTCGAGAAACGAGATCCTCAACTGAGTCAACGGTATAACAGATAACGAGTCTCGTAAATGAAAACACAGTTGCAAACACAGACTAAGAATAAAATAGAGTGCGCATCAGGGGTTGCCAGCCAGAGGACTTGAAACTTGTATATGAGGAGTATCAGTTAGGCATTGTTCCTGGCTGTTGGGAGAAATTTGTTTGAAAATATGTTTATTCCTCAACGAGTCATTTAGGACACGACACCTTAGATTCCTGTACAAAAAAAAAATGTACTTATGACTATTGAATCACCCTCATATTTATTATAGTGAGTTTTCTACTACATTCACAATTGTAATTTTGATACAAAAACCATTAAATGCCAGTACATTATACAGTATTTTTTTGTACAATTTTAAGTATTTTGTATTAAAATTAGTTAATATTTAAAAAATAATTGGTTAGTGAATCTATCTGAATGAAAATAACATGTTTCAAGAGATGTTTTTAGATGCCAAGTACTTTGATTTTAGTCATTTGAGTTTAGAAAGGGAGATATCTAGCAAATTCAGCATTACCCAGAATGCACCACGAGGTGGGAGAATTGTTACACTGCATCCATATTTTGCCATTAAGTTTTGAACAAAAAGGCAGGAATGCCATTTGTAGGTTCCCACCTATCTCCTTTCTATTTCAGCGGGCTGGTAGCCAATCGGCTTCACTATGGCCTTTGGTACCACAGGCTTCAAGTTCGAATCTTGGCTTTGGCATGGATGTTTATTAATGGTTCGGAATCCATGTTAAACTGTAGGTCTCGGTCTAATTAGCCCAAAGTGTGCACAAAATCACCATAGAGCGGCAAACCAAACCATAAACCAGATACGCTATCCAACAAACATCCAATCCATTTGCTCAGGAAAACCTGTGCAAATGTTTAAATTATCCTTTTGGGTGAACGAAAGGCAATTTACTACTACAGACAGTTATTTTAAATTTTATCTACATCTGAAAATCTTACACGATTTTTCTTGAGTTTCAGGAAGATTTTACGAGTTCTTTGTAAAAGTATTTTTCATCATAATGCATCAATATCTTTTTATCTCTATTGGTATGCCAAAATCCTAGGCATTAGTTACGCCTTATTACTTATCCTCGTACAGAGATGACCTTGAGATTCCCCTACAGTTTACATAAAATGAATTCACCTGCGTGTTTTTGAGCGCAGATAAAAATTACATTTCTTGAAATGATTACATGCAAATACATTTATGAGCCGTTAAATGTAAATTAGTGGCTTTTTTCTCCGCCTTTTACCTTGCAAAGTTGGATGAGACAATTCAAATAATTGTTGAGTTAAGATCCTTTTTATGAGCGTATGTACTCTTAAGTCAAGAGCGATAAAAAAAAACGTATTACAAAGTATTTATGCGTTGGTTCCGACACGAAATCCTACGCGAACATTAAAATGAGAGAGAGAACACGTGGCACACAAGTGCTAAAAATTAACAATATTCATCCGATTTATTTAAAATAGAGTCACAAATATAATTTTGAATATTTGTAATTTTATTTAAAATATTTAATGTTTTTAAATTATTAATTTAAGCTCTTAAATTTCTTGTACTTTTTAATTTTAACGAATATCTCATTAAAGTTCAGCAAATTCGCATTACCCAGGAGGCACCACGAAGTGGGGAGATTGGTTAGATTACTACTACTACTATACCACACCACACCACATCACTGTGCCTAGAGCTGAGTTGCCCCTATACAGTTTGAGAATGATGTGGCTGGTATGAGCACGAGAATCATATAAAATACAAAGGTTTAACTCTAACATTTATTGCTACAGTGACAAGATTTTGAAAATTTCAACACCTATTTTTTAAACAGCAACACCTATTTTTTTAATGGACAGTGAATGATCTCCATAGTCAAAACCCAAAAATATCACTGGAACGGTACCTATAGCACGAAACTCGCAGACCCTACACAGACTACAACTAATAGTACACCACATCACATCACTGTGCCTAGAGCTGAGTTGCCCCTATACTGTTTGGGAATGATTTAGGTGAGAGAAATCTGGCTGGGCTGCGTGGCGCTCTTACAGTCATATGAGATCGGGATCTAAGGCTTAAAGTGGATTCTGGGATGGTTCCATGGAAGTTTAACCCCCTACAAGCATCCATGGAACCATCCAATGCACCCAAAACATGTTGCATCAGAGATACTCGGCCATTCAGGCCCCAGAATTGCTGCATTGCATCCATATTTTGCCATTAAGTTTTGAACTAAAAGCTAGGTATGGCATTTGTAAGGTTACCTAAACTTTCTTTCTATTTCAAGACCAATAAAAAAGCATTCGGAATTATAAATTTTCGTGCCCATCCCCCTTAATGGACATAACAGCAACTGAATAAACTTTTAGGCATTCAACGAAAAAAAAAAATCCATGGCCGAGTGTCCAACTCTGGCTCTCGGTGCCAAGAGGTTTCGGGTTCGAATCCCGGGTGCTATGGATGTTTGTAGTGGTTCGGAATCCACTTTAAGCCGTAGGTCCCGGTCTCAAATGACCACAGAGCGCCACAGAGTCCAATCAGACTTCTCTCACCCACATCATTCTCAAACTGTATAGTGGCAACTCAGCTGAAGGCACAGTGATGTGGTGTAGTAGTAGTAGTAACAAAAATCCCCAACTTGATTTTAAAATGGATAATCAATACCATAGTTGCAAAAATTTATTAATGTATGACATTTATTAAAATATTAAAAGTACATATGACTATTAAAAAAATAGAATTTAAATATAATTTATTAGATAAGGAATATATACGGAACCTTTTTTGCTGCATCAGCCATTAGATATTTCTGTTGTCGTATCCCCCTGAAGAGTACAAGAAAATCAAATAGCGTGGTGCTCCCGAGTTATATTGACTTTGCTGATTCCTATATTCTATGTTGATTGCCAGTTCGGCTGTGCTGGCTATTTGATTTTCTATGTTGACTGGTTATGTTGACTGCCGTATTGGTATTATATTATGTTGGCTATGTTGATTGCCAGCTCGGAGTATAAATCGTCTTCAGAGGGATGGTCCAGACAATGTATAACGACTACTACAACTGGGCAATCAAAGACATGATGAGGGAGTAACTCAACATTAGGACAGTTCCACATTTCTGGTATTTTTAACGCTATCAGCAGAAATTTTCCTATTATTGTGTTGGTTCATCCTTAATCTTGCGATGTTAGTAGCTGTTTTCTTTTTTGACATTTAGTTCTGCAAATTGGTATTGAGCTTTGATTTTAGAAGGAATCATACGTTTAGATTTTGCCAAGCCATTTGCATCTATAAGGGAAGTTGGAATAGCAGTCTGATCAGACTTCTGGCATCAGATATTTTAACAGTTTTTAATCGTAAAAGCTCGTTTAGAATGCAACCTAATTTAAAAATACAACAGAGGAAAAAGCACAAAACTCCCATTTTTCAAAAATGGTCCAGAAATATGAAAAGTCATTTAAAATGTTAAGTTCTACAGAGGCTGGAGCAGTTTTATCAAAATGGCATTGGTTTTCAAGCAAATGAACTTAGGTTCGAAATTTTACAAATGACACTGAACCAACAGTTTTTGTCTATGATAGGGATGAGCATGATAAATTCATAGGTCAGAAAGTCCTTTCATTGGTGACAGAGACCAGTGTGGGAATCGTTCGCAGTGTTTAAGTTTGGAGTTGTTCATTCCAAATTGTACTGACACAAGTACTGTATAGCAGCCCTCCTCTTGAGGCCCTTGGGCAACGCTGTAACTACATATCAGCAATTATAGTGATGAACTTAGGTACGAAATCCTACAAAAGATCCTGAATCGATAGTTTCATCTAAGGATAAGCACGACAAATTCATGGGCCAGAAAGTCCTTCCATTGACAGAGACGACTGTGTGAATCATAAGTAGTATCAACTTTTGGGGATGTACATTCAAATTGTAATGCCGTATAGTTGGCCTCCGTTTGAGACCTCTTGCTATTAACTGTAACTGCTACATATCTGCAGTTATAATGATGAACAACCACAGTTCAAAATTCTGAGCGTTTACTAACAAAAACTGTTTTGTGATAGGCAAATGTCGCGTAGTAATTTTATGTAATAAAAAAAAAACAGTTTTTAAAGAAATTGAATTTTTATAGGCATTTTATGTCTTATCGAAGACAGTATGCAGTTAAAAGTAAATAGCCTGCATTCCCGCATAATTTTTTGAACTATTTAACAAAAATTAAAAAGTAATGAAAAAAATATTTAAAAGTATATTAAAAGAAAAATATTAAAAAAAAAATATATTAAAAAAAATAAATAGTAAAAAATATATTAAAAAGAAAACTATTAAAAAAAAATTGTATTGAAAATAAAAATATTTTTTAAAAAAATGGTATTAAAAAGTAAAATATTAAAAATATATATATATTAAAAAGGAAAATATTAAAAATATATTAAAAGAAAAATATTAAAAAAATATATTAAAAAGAAATATTAAAAGCATTGTATTAAAGAAAAAATATTTTTAAAAAATATATTAAAAAGAAAAATATTAAAAAATTTATTAAATAGTATTATGTATTTAAAAGATATTTAAAATGTATTTAAAAGATATAAAAAATAGATTAAAAAGCGAAATATTAAAAAGCAAAATATTAAAAAAATATATATTAAAAAAATATATTAGATATAATTTGTAAAAAAAATATATTAAAAGAAAAATATTTTTTTTTTTTTTTAAAATTCTGTTACATAAAGTAGTTAATACATTCCGTAATGGTTGGCGTCTCCGCAAATGACGGGAATTTCCGTCATCTGTCTTCAAAGTGTTAAGAAGATACTAGATTGTTATGATATTTTTCACATTAAGGTAAAAGAAAATGCAATAGAAAAATAAAAATTAATATTTATTTCTTCATCGTCTTGTTTTCAGAATTTTCTAGAAAATATTAGTTTTGCATCTTCTGGCACCAATCTGTTTTTTGTTTATGTTTCTATCCCTTCTTACTTTTATATATGTTTATTTACTTGGCATTGTGCCAGGCATTAAAAAATGCTTTATTTCGTGTGTTAAGGAATAAATGTTTTCTTATTTAAAATAATTATTATAATATATTATTAATGTTTTCACATTTAATATAAATATTCAATATACCAATTTCAAGAAGACTTCGTTTAATGCAAATGTTATATAATTCATCGGAACAAATTTTTTATATTCATATATATTTCATCAAAACAAATATTTTATGTTCATATATACTTCATCAAAATAAATATTTTATGTTCATATATATTTCATCAAAAAAAAATTTTTATGTTCATATATATTTTAGTCTAAAACAAATATTTTATAATCATATATATTTCATCAAAAAGAAAATTCAATTTACTGCACGGGTGATAAAACAGACGCCAGATGTTGCCAAAACGCCAAGAAAACAAACACCAGATGCTTACACTAAAAGCGTTCTACGCTTAAAAAATAAATAAAATAAAAAACAAAACAAAGGAAACCAGTATTTTGTATGAAGTATGACTTACAATGCTGTAATAACTAAGCACAACAGCTGGCGCTTCATTACGATAAAACTTTACCGGGAAAAAACGTATATAAGAGATTAAATGGGCAACAACAACAAAAAAAAAAAAAAAAAAAAATGAAATTTAATTTTCATGATTTAATTTTAAACTGATGGTTTCAAGTCGACAGCTTTGCACATCATTTAATAAGTAAAGGTTTTGCTTTTCTATCTAAATGATAATAAAATTTCAAGACTTTTTTTTTTTTGGATATGTTTTCAAAATCATTATCTTGCATCCAATTCATATAAAGTTTCCTACTCATAATAAAGATATTTGACAAATTTGTAACAATAAATATAGAAAAACTTTTCTTCCAGTTCTTTTTAAATCAGTGTTTTAACACATTTATACCAGAAAACGTCAAATTTCTTCGAAAACTGGTGAAGAATTCTTTCTTAGAATTTTTCTTATTCAACTTGGTACACAGCAACATCAGTCAAAATCCAGTGTGGTCTCATGGAGGGAAAGGGTGGCAGCTTCTGTTGTGATAAAGTATCCGCAGGTAGAAATTTGACTTGGCTCCGTGATGCTGAAAAAGAGGGGCAGTACCTTCCGGTAGGACACTTTTAGGGAAACTACTACGGGTAAGTCATGCCAGGGCCCGTTTTTGTAATCATAATAAAAAAAACAAAAAAAAAACGGGAAACGAAAAACATTTTTTTATTTAACCATATATATGGTTTGCTATTCTGCAGTAGTCTTGGAGTACCAGGTTTTCTAGGAGATCTATCATTCTGTCATTGAAAGGGATTAATCATACCAAATAGATTCGCCATCTAAGTTAATTAAAATTAAAAATATTATAAAAAAGAACAAGAGGAATCCATTTCCAAGGAATCAGGCCATTTTCTCTTATTTACAACAAGAGAAAATTTATGAAAAAAAAAGTAAATTGTTGTTGTTGTTTCTTATCCCATTTGGTAAACAGCAACATCTAGACCAGAATCAAGATCCCGTGTAGTCATATGGAAGGAGGGAGAGGGGCAGCTTCTGTTCTGATGTTGGTAGAAGTATGACTTGGCTCCGTGATCTGAAGAAGGAGGGCAGTGCCTTCAGGGAGGGAGTAATGTGGGAACATTTGCGTATCGTATGGGAGAAAACCCGGAAAACTCCCACCAGGTAGTCCGATTCCCGAGGCTAAATGCTCAATATCACAAACGCCCTGGAGGCTCCTCGTTTTTTGAAACAAAGCCGCCAGCGGACAGAACCTCCGCCCTGAAGGCTCCTTCCCACCGAGGCGACAGGCGACGACGTGA
The DNA here is from genome assembly GCA_021605095.1 of Caerostris extrusa. NCBI lineage: Eukaryota > Metazoa > Arthropoda > Arachnida > Araneae > Araneidae > Caerostris > Caerostris extrusa. The sequence continues at coordinate 2,737 of BPLR01010389.1, read as the reverse complement.
CATGCGGCAAAGCAGAAAATTTTTTTCGGCCCCTTCACAGCAAAACGTCAGAAATAGCATTACGCCTAGTGAAGTTCCGCTTCTATCTGAAAGTTGGTCGACTCGAAGCGGTGCATTTCAAACTGGTGTCAGGCGAACGTGGTGAGGCTAGTAATTGGTCAAATCTTATCGCTTAAATCTTCTCGCATTAAAGCTCGGACCTCTCCAACTAGAGCTCAGAGCTCTAGCCATTGGTCATCAGGCCCCAAAAGTTGTTCTTCTAATGCATCTGGCAATATAGAGACAGTTAATCTTCATGCCATGAACAAGGGCTGCACCGCTGTTACTCACAAGTGCACTACCCAGCCCTTGTAGCTTAAAGATGTGCTACAGACGCGAGTAACACCCCCACAACGGTCTACGATCCTATTAGACCGGGATCTACGGTTTAAAGTGAATTCGAACCCTGCAAATTTCCATGGCATCGCCGAGATTCGAACCGAAATCTATGGTACCAATCGCCAGAGCACTAGCCACTCGGCCATCAGGTCCCGGTCTAATGTGACTGTAGAGCGTTAGAGGCCAAGTTGACAACTCTACCCCGTAAAAATAAGAACATCCCTATCTTGAAATCTTCCAGTAGACAGACGGGCCCATTATGGGGCCGCCGCGCCACTGATGACGAAGTTGTCCCTTGTGCAGTTTAAAATGTTTTTAATAAAGAGATATATATTAGGATATATATTCCTGTTTCACTCACCTAACACTACTACAATTGCGTTTTTGCATATAGCAGTTTTAAAAAATTTACAAAAAACCGCAATTTTAAACCACATAAAATTTTATAATATTTTTAAGATGATACTTAAAATATTATAAAATTCACCTAAATATATATAGTCATCTAATTTTATTTCTGTCAATTCATCGTTACTGGGAAAAAGTGCTTCAAATTTTTGTAATATAGTTTTTGTGATGAATAAACCTATCTTTCAATTGGTATAAATAACGCTTTTCGGTAAGCAAACACGCTCTTTTTTGTTACAAAAGTAGTTGTTAGTTATTTCAGCCGACTACATAAAATAACCAGTTTCGATCATAACCGTAAAGAAAATAATGATTAAAAAAAACCTTCAATGTCAATGCTATGTCACCTTGAAAGTCATTCGCTAGGAATTTTTGCAACAACTGATTGCCATTGCATCCAATTTTTTTTTTTTATTGTATTTGTTCTCCAAAAACTTACGTAAGATGTTTATTTAATTTAAAACAAAATACATTTACCAATCTAGATAATTTTTTTATTCGTTTTATTAATTATTTAAGGCCAAGTTATCCATCTTTAGTTAATAATAAGTAATTGAATCATAACCGTCGATCAGTCATATCTTCAAACCATTTTTCTAAAAGTGGCGTAATAAATTACAATAAATTAATTCCTTGAAATGTTACATAAAGGAAATTTATATAACATCGTTATTTATATAACAGCGTCTGTTATGAAAATAAAATAAAGGGTTACATTTTTTATAAACCTTCAAGGCTTATTTTATTTATGAAAAATTTGCGTACAAATTAGACACCTGTTATATATACTTTTTTTGTACTTTTTTAAAAATAAAAATTTCAGTTTATTTTTAGTAAAAATTACCTCTTAATATTTTTCAATAGCAGTGTTTTCCACGTGTAAATAGGGATTTATTTAGGGATTTTCTATAAAATTTCATGTCAGTTATCCCTACAATGAAATGATTACACTTCTTCGTATTGTTCTGTCCTTGTTGATTGATCTCTTTATAATGGGAATATTACTTCTTTGGATCAACGTGGTTTCATGATGAATATGTATTTGAAAAGAATATTTTTAAGCATTTGTGGTTTTCACCACTATAATTACATCAAACCTTCTGGAGATAATTTATTTCTTAAGGAAATAATATTCATATAAACAGGATAGCTTTTAACGGAAATTATTATTATGTCTTTTTTTTAAATAGCGGGTAATTTTATTTAAGGTCATTTGCCACTGCAAAAGGGCAAATATGCAGCAAATTTAACGTTCTACAAAGTTGATCATGAAGATCTGATCGGTTATTTTTTTCAGCATCTGTGGTTTTCTCCTCCATAACCTCTTGAAACTTTCCGGAGAGAATTTATTTCTAAAAAAATTAATGTTCTTATTTAGAATGGACAAGATAACTTTTAATGAGAACTTTTTTAAAAATACTGGTAGTTTTATTTAAGGTATTATAAATTTAGCGCTCTCAGGGTTGTCCAGGGTTCCAAGACATTGTTTTTGTTGTTTCTTATCCTACTTGACGAATAGCAATATCTAGATCTTGTGGTCTCTTGGAAGGAAGGAAACGGGGGTGGGGGCAAATTCTCTTGTGATGGAACACCAGTAGGTAGAAGTCTGCCTTGGCTCCGTAATGCTGACCTTTTTTACGAATGGGGTTGTCAGCCCTGCGCTTAACGTGGCTTAAAGTGGCTTCCGAACTCTACAAACATCCATAGCACCGCCGGGACTCTAACCAGAAACCTTGTAGGCACCGAGCGTGAGTGCTAGTCACTCTGCCATCAAGCCTCCGCATCGCATTATTTGTAAACATTGTGAAACCGTAATTAGAATAAAATTCCAAAATTTGTTTGCCATTTGGAGATTTATCTTCTCAATCCCACTGGAAGGATGTTCGAATCTTTCCTGCTGATAACGATTTAAGACTGCAACAAGATTTGATTACAGATTTCGAACTCTGAC